>VWPU01005608.1:0-5000 GCA_013398955.1 Callaeas wilsoni | reverse complement strand
AACGGACCGGGCATGGAGACTGCAGTTCTTGTGAGAGGCAGAAATTCCAGCCTCTTGCTAGTGCCAGACTCTGAGTTCAGGAGTTACTGACTCACAAGCAGGAATATCACTCATCATCAGGTGATTGACAGCATCTTGTCTGTCTGAGAGTCAGCATTTCTGAACTCCCACTGAGTTTTTATTGGCTTACTTAACCTCTAATTTGGAAAAGAAAAATACAGGCTGCTACACCACCTTGACATCTTTGCCCTACCTTGTGTAACTGTATCAATAAAGACAAAAACAACACAAAAAAAATCAACAAGAAAATCTTTCTGCTGGCAGTTACTTTGCCACAGAGAGTAGATGATTTCACTGTTCTAGCAAAATAAATCCTTTGCCATTATGAACTGCTTGTCCACCAGTGAGCTTAACCATTATAATCACCCTCACAAAGTCTTTGTAATGCTGATGCTGACATTTTAAGGGTGATCCATCAAGGTCAATCATACCCATAAGGACTGTAAATTGGTTTTTTTCCCTGTTGGAGTCGGCAAGTCATGCTAACTCACTCCATGGAGAGACCTGGTGGGTAACATCAGTTAAAAATTTGGGCTGAAAAGGCTAGAGGAATTACCCCCAGGAGTAGTTATAGTGACAGAACAGGCTTTGTCAAAAAGACCTTTCTTTGTGTCTGAACTGCCAGAGTTGCAAATACATGAAGTGGATGAAAACATTTATTTTCAGGGGCTCACTATGGATTATTCCAGTGCTTTTATAGTCTACATGGCAGTCTTTGAGTCTCCTTCCATTTTATTGTTCAATGAAAAAGTTGTTAGTCATTGATTGTTATTTTATGCTCGGAAAAGCTTCCATCTTCCTTCCTTAATTGCTGTTGAATTTACAAAGTTCTCTTATTACTGCACTTACATACTGTCTACACATCTCTTGTACCTCAGCAGTGGGGCTTGCAAATGCATGTTGGTTTTCCAGCATGGGGTCCTGTGCTGGTGGAAGGATGCTAAGTGCTACAGACACCAGCTCAGCACCCTGGTCCTTCTGTGGCCTTGAAACCCAGCGTTGTCACCTGATTCACACAGAAATTTGGCATCTTCTTTTCAAATGCAGATTTTTCCTATCCCTTCCTGTGTTGATTATGAATTAATGCTTATCACCTTCACTCCTGGGCAGCAGGACAAACAACGCTCAGGCTGTGTCTGTCGCTCTGCAGACCCTTCACTTGCACACAGCTCTGCTGTGGGCAGCAGAGGGTTGATCCACACTGTTTTGTCAGGAGGAGGTACCAAAACTTTCCCACACCACAAGCCGGGCAGGAATATCAAGGGCACTTTGCAGCTGTCAGGCTCACAAACCAGCTGCCAGCCACAGCTGGCTCCACCTCATGCACACCTGGAGAGGGCAGGGCCATGCACTGCCTGTTCAACACATGAATCACCTGGCCACATTGCCACATCTTCTGCCAAATCATCTTTCTTTCCTGAAGCCATTAAGGCTCTATATCCTCCTGTGGCAGTCCAAGCTCACAGGACTCCTTGGGTCTTCCACCAATCAGCCAATCAAGTCGCTATTTTGAGGGGAGGTTGTGGCTGTTGAGTAACTTCCTACAGCAATGGGTCAGTTGTCAGACCTCCACTTTCTCCTTTCTGGCAGTGGCAGTGGTGTGTTCAAGTGAGTCACAGACTCACCATCATCAGCAAGCTCTCTGTGAGAAAGTCATGACAGCAATGTATTATGACACCTTAAAAAATGCTGTGAGAATTCACTGTTTCTCAGGCACAGGACATAAAAAGCTGCATAATAATGGGTTTAGCAGGGTGTTACTCTTCTTTGTTACGTATATTGCTATAGTGCCTTCCAGCTCCAGACTTGGACCAGGTCCCATGGTGTTAGCTGCTGAATTGTCACAGATCAAAATGATGGTGCCTTTACATTCCAGGTATTGTTAAATTACAGATTCTTCCTGGTAATTCAGCCTTCACCTCTCCTTTTCTCAGAGGAACAGAACAGTCACCCAGCCCAGGTACAAGGGTTATCTCACAGCTACAGCAAACAAGATTTTTGAGTTCAACAAACTGAAAAAGATCCAGAAACCAGATCTTTCCCCCTCTCTGTCCAACCTCAAGAACTGGTCTTCTGAGAGTTTAGATACCCCCCCCACCTTGTAATCTTAGATGCTGAGATATTTATCCCATTTTCCTCTATACCTGTATGTGAAGGTGTCATTCTTTATCAAGTTTCACTGAAAAATATACCAACATCTGTGCAGCAAACAAGGGAAATTAATTACTTTGGAGACATGGGGGAAAAAAAAAGGAATCATATAAATATCAACATTCATTCCAAAAATGTGATATTGAAAACAATTGCCAAATGCAATAGGTAAGCAACGCCAGGAGAAAAAAGTTAGGAGACGAAACACACACATGAGAGAAGAAGACAATAATCAATATATTAATATAAAACAATAATACAGCTGGTACAATAAAGTGGTACCGTGGGGAGACATGCAGTGTATCATTAGTATTCTGCTCTAATGAAACCCACAACACACAGTGTACATTAACTAGTGTAAAGTCTTTTCAGCACAGTGAATATTCCACCACTTTACTGGCCCATTTATTTTAACTGAAAGAGAGATGATCCTGTTGCCAAGCTATCAGATGGTAAAAGGGATATATTTGAAGGATAAAAAAAGAGAAAGGTCTGCCACAGCTTTGCAAAATATATTTCTAATTTAAATGCATGTGGTATACAACACTCGTACTGTACCTGCAGAGAAAAATAGAGGTGGGGGTGGGTAAGAGACAAAAGGGGAGGGGGAAAGAAGGAGGGGGGAAATATCATTTTAAATAAACAAAAAAAAGTCACAGACATCACTCATTTTTTTTTTTCAACCTGTTCTTGTGATACAGATTGACAGCCCTTTTAATATGAAATAAATCAGCCAGGATAAGGAATGTCTTGGAGAACATACAGATTGAGCGCTGATTGACAGAGCTTCTCTGAAACCCATTCTGTTTGCGCTCGGTTTTTTAGCAGCTAACTTGAAAGGATGTCAGGTGCTTTGAAATGTTTCAAGTGTTTTGAACCCAGCAAACAATTGTAAAATGTGCTTATTGGTGCTCAGGCTGAAGCAGGAGCGTGGTGGGGCTCGCGCGAGAACAATGCTGAGGAAGGCAGGCCAGGAGAAATGAAAGCAAAGCTTTCCTCTTCCATTCAGGCAGTGTCCAGCCATCAGGATTTTTGGACTGTTGTCAACAACCATACCTAGTTAGCAAGGTATTTTAAAGTGAAGATGCCACGTATTGGAAACTTGTATCACGCCTGGGGAGCGTGCAGCACTGCATTCCCTCTATAGACCCACAGTCACTTTTAACCAAGGATTGACTAGTTGCATTGCTGATAACGAGACATGACATTTTTAAAGCTGTGTGTCCAGTTTGTACCACTGCTGCTTTCCTGTTAGGCTCAGACCAGCATTATGCTGGCTTTGATAATGTTGCAGATATTATGGTTAGCTGTCTCCTTGCATTTCCTGAAATGTCCTATGTCTGTTGTTATCTCGCAAAGCAAATACCAGCACATGTCATAGTCACACTGAGAGAGAAAAGATGAAAACCAAGCCCAATGGCATTTGCAGGCTCTTTTAGCAGCACACTCTTGAGAATGACAATTCAGGCTTGTATGGGTCATTTTTGTATGAATGTTTTCTGTATGAGTGACTTTTTTTTAAAAATGGCTTGACATTTTTGCTTTTTTGCAAGGTTCAAAAGTCATTCAGAAAGGAGATATTTGGGTTCCCCCTCTGGAAAATCACCTCACTGAGGGAGAGCACTCAGTAATGCCATATGACTTGGTGAAAGCTGCTGGGTTCAGCTTAGATGCTTCACCTGAAAGATTCAAATTTTGTTCACAGAAGCCGAGAGTGAAACAACCCCAAAGACAGCAGGTCCACTTGCACAGTTCCATTCTCAGGCACTCCAGAGTGAACAGGATGGATGAACAGTCCGTGTGCCAGGCTCTCACTTCTCAACATGGCTCATCCTGCCATGGCCTTGACTTCTGGTATGGTCAGTGCTTCATGCTGGAGAGGCCTCTCTCAGCACCCACATCTCTCTGCGTCCAGTTCCTCCAAATATCAGATCTCCAGAAGGTAGTTATTCTCTCTGTGGTCCCTTATTTGCTCACTGATAGTTGTCTTTCCAACCTTTGCAGAAAGAGACAGAAAATTTCCTATATACTGGAATAAAAACTGTGCTGCCGTGAGTGAGAAGAAGGATCTCTTTTGTCGATGTGGAAGCAAATGAAAATAGTCTTTTAAATATTTTTCTCTTAATTTTCTTCTAGTTTTTGCCTTCTAGATCCAGATTGCCAATGCCTCTCTGATTTGATTTTCTCTCTCATTGCCCTCCTTGCTTCCACCTCTGGCAAGGATAGCAGCATCTCTGTCAATATCCCTTGCCCTTACAGCTAACGTCCCTAACCTGTAACATGCAATTCTCATGTGATCGCATCTCCTGGTATATCAAGACATGCTCAGAAATGCAGTTCTGCCATGGCTCTTTCAGCGTGCCTCAGTGCAGCTGGGTGTACTGGACAAGAGAGATGGACAAGCACAGGCTGGCACCAGGATGAGTGGCACGTCTGATGGGTCAGGGATGGGTCAATCTGTTGCGGATGAGCTGACCAGCTGATCTGTACCTGTACAGTAACAGCAAGGTGTTCAGACACACTGGATGCACTGGACAAATCACACAGTTTGTCACCAGGGCATTGGATGAACTGCAGAAGTTCTGCTTGAGCAGAAATATGAGTCCTCTGGTTTTTGGCTTCGAGCAGGAACACCCTCCTGCCCCACAAAGACATGGTTAGTCACCTAATATGCATGACTTTGTGCAAGGTTGCCTCTGTGAAAATGAGATAGGACTACTTACTGCCAGGCACTACCTGGGCACAGAGTGAGCTACTGAGTTCAAGCACTCTTCTCCTCTCCTCTCCTC
>VWPU01005607.1:0-17256 GCA_013398955.1 Callaeas wilsoni | reverse complement strand
CGGGGCCGGGAGCGGGGCGGAGCGGGGCCGGGACAGAGCGCTCGGGGACCGGGAGGACGCGGGCCGGGCTCGGGAACCGCGGCAGGAGGGCCCTGGGCCGGGTGAGCCACCCGTCACCTTCCCCAGCCGGGGCCAGCCCGCCCGCTGGCCCCCGCAGGTGACACAGAGCGCTGGGGACAGGCCGGGCAGGGACCGACCTTTCCCTGTGGGCAGGGCCGCTGGGAAGCGGTGGAAGAGGGACGAGCAATGGAAAGCCCAAGGATGCAAGCGTAGCAGAGGGAGCCAGGGGTGAGGAGCAAGAGTGGGACACGAACAGATGCACCTGAGCCTCAGGAGTACAGGCAGACGGCAGGGGAACAAAGTAATTAGGTATTTTTCTGCTTAAGAAAGCATGGGACTTGCTAAATGCACTTTGTTTTTCCCCTCCAGCAAAAGCAGGGGACAAGCTGGCCTGGGACAGGACTTGGTAAAGGCAAGACTTCAGCTCAGGTAAGGGGAGAACACAACCCCGCAGCTTTAGGTACACACAGACCCACACATCTTTAAACACAGGTCACACTTTATTCCAGTGTCTGCTCACCAGCCCTGGCACAGGGACAATGCCAGCACACAAGTTACCAAAATAAGTTACATTAGAAATTATTACAAAGTAGTGTTTTCTGGGAAAGAACCAGCACCTGGATTAAAATCCCCCCCCTATTTTAATAACAGGATATCCTAATCCCATGGCAGAGTAAGTCCTGGGAAAAGCTGGCTCACTTAATGGCTGTGAAGTGTTTCACAGTTACACACAGATAATCCTGGAAGTCATTCACAGAACTAGGAAAGATGATTAAAGAAAACCTCACCCTGCTGGGTGTTTCTCCATGAAGTAAAAAGTATTTGGCGTATGCATGAAGAGAAATCTCTTCTTGAGGAGCAGCTCCTTGCCCCCAGCTGTGCCAGATGTGCTGCAGGGCCAAACCTCCACAGAAGCACAATGGGCTCAAAGGAAGTTGTGTCTGGAACTTGTATTTTTAAACATGGAGAAGGCAGGAGATGGTATCGAAGGTCATCTTCTCAAGACTTCCACAGTTTGGGTGAATTAAAAACAAATCCAGCATTAAAACTAAGTTGAGATCACTTCTGCTCTCCCACAACTTGTCTCAGCAAGATTTAGCCACTCACAGCTACAGCTGGCCTGAGTTAAAAAGCTGAAGTGCAGGTCCCATCTCCCCTTTCAGCACAGCAGTTTGATTTAAAAACAGTAAATCAAGATTCAGAATCTCCCCACCTTGGTTATCAAATCTTACAAATACATCTGACTGTAAATTCAGAGAGCAGAGGCACTTGTGGTACAAGTGGGCACACAAAAGATCCAGTGCTGTTCTAGCCAAGTAGCCTTGGCCAAAAGAGCTGGGATTTATCAGAGGTCTTCCTCTGGTACTCTGGGTTTTATCTCCTTTGCAGCCAGGGCCACTGCTGTGTCCTTCCCTGCCTTCTCCTCCAGCTTCTCTAGCACTTCACACCATTTCCCTGAGATCCTGTTGGTTCCCTTTGGCTCTTCAGGTGCCTTTGTCACCTCCTGTGATGGTGGAGCCTTTTCCAACTTGGGTAATTTCCTGTCAGTCCTCATCTCTTTCTTCTTGTGCCTTCTGCTGTCCTGTGCCACCTTAGCTGTGGCCCTGAAGGGCCCCACAATCCAGTTCAGAGGGGTGTTGTGAGTGACATACTGAAAGAGGACATCGAGGGACCTCCGGGCCTCTGCCACACGGTCCCGGCTCTGGGCCAGGGTGGTTCTGGAGAGGTCCTGGAAGGACACGGCCCTGGAAAAAGAGCTGTGGAGCTTGTGGATGTGTCGAGTGGCCTGACACACAGCTTCCTGGATGCTGCCAGGGAGGCCGTGGATGCTGAGCTTGAGGCTCTCGTAGGCGGGCTGGAGCTGCTGCGTGATGATCCTCAGCATAGCGAGAGTGCGCGGCTCCACCTGCTGGGACAGACACGGCTCAGTTCCGGGCTCCGGGAGGGCGCAGCCACGCGGGGCCTGCCCAGGTGCGCCTTCCGGCCATACCTCTGGCTGGCAGGCAGTTCTGACTTGGTTTCCTTTGGGCTGGGTCAGGCTCCAGTCCACCCACAGCTGATGGAGCTTTTCCTGCCCCTCCATGAGCTTCTGGCCAACCTCCTGTTTCACAGATTCAATCTGATGGGAAAAATGAGAGGAAAGGTTGTATTGCAAGCACACACAGAGAAGCACAAGTGCTTTCCTGCCAGGGAAGGAGCCAAGGTGACACGGAGCTGGTGCGGGATGGAGGAAGAGCTTCCAGCTGGATAGCAGGGCAGGAAAGGCTACAGACAGGAGGAAAAAGGGCAAAGCGTGTTGGTACCAGTTTTATTGCCAGCTGCAGTCGTGAGAGCGTGTCCTGGGTGCGGTGCCTGATGCCCTGCAGCTTGGCCAGGGAGTGCTGGTAGGCTCGGTGCCGGACCCTGCCCGACAGGGAGCCCAGGCGCACAAAGTAACTCCGCTGCCGCTTCTGCTCCTCCACGGAGGCCACGCCAAACCCCTGCACCGTGGTGGCCAGTTTACCTGGAGGAAACAAGAACAGAGCTGCAGCTGGGCTCCACTGCCAGCTGGGAGGGGTGGAAGAGGTTGGATCACCCATTGGAAAGCGTGAAGGCTGAAGCTTGCTGTGGGAGCAGGAGGTTTGTAGTTGTGCAGGTGTTAAAGGCAGGTTAGTCCCTGTTCAATCTTCACGTAAGCAGACTTGATGGAGAGGTTGAAGCGTGAACCCATGTGTTTACTTACTTTGAGGCTGATGGGCAAGGACCAGCCAGCAAATGCTTGAACTCTGTCCCGTACCATGTGGCAATTTGGTGTTGACAGCCAGCCAATTTGGTGACAAATTCAGAGCTACCTGTCTGCTTCAGAAGCTGAGTCTTGCTGTGTCAGGTGCTCTCTACTCACGTGGGAAAGGACTTGCATCTACAAGCGCCAGGTAAGTATTTTCTTACCTAGTTCCTCCTCAGTCATTGGGAGGTAATGATCCACCAGATCTTCTGACATTCCCAGGACAGATTCCACACCTCCAGCCACTGCCTGGCTCACTGCCTTGGCTTTGCTTATGCTGTTGGTCACCACTGAGTTGGTCATTTCCACACCCTCCTGGAGAGCCTCCCTGCCCTGCTCTAGGGCTGTGTTGATCTTGCTGGTGATGGTGCCATAGGCAGCATCCAGAGCTGTACTGACCGTAGAGGTGACCACGGATTTGGTCTTCTCAACGCTGTCTTGAACAGCCCCTTTGGTCAGGTCCACTGCTTCGGTCACCTTGTTGGCCACCAGGTCCTTGGCCCCCTGGGCAGCCCCCACAGCTGCAGTGATGGTGGAAGCAACTGCAGACTTGGTCAGGTCCACACTGTCTTCTACGATGTGTTTACTGAGGTCCACTGCCTTGGTCACCTTGTCTGTCACCAGCTCCTTGGCACCCTGGGCAGCCTCCACTGCATTGACAATTGTAGAAGCAACTGCAGACTTGGTCAGGTCCACACTGTCTTCTACGATGTGTTTACTGAGGTCCACTGCCTTGGTCACCTTGTCTGTCACCAGCTCCTTGGCCCCTTGAGCAGCCTCCACAGCACTGACAATCGTGGAAGCAACTGCAGACTTGGTCAGGTCAACACTGTCCTCCACCATGTGCTTGGTGACATCCACAGCTTTGGTGACCTTGTCCACAGCATCTGTCACCTTGTTGGTCACCAGGTCCTTGGCTCCCTGGGCAGCCCCTACAGCTGCAGTGATGGTGGAAGTCACAGCAGACTTGGTCCTGTCAACACTGTCCTCCACAAGGTGCTTACTGAGGTCCACTGCCTCTGTCACCTTGTTGGTCACCAGCTCCTTGGCCCCTTGAGCAGCCTCCACAGCGTTGACAATCGTAGAGGCAACTGCAGACTTGGTCCTGTCAACGCTGTCCTCCACCATGTGCTTGGTGACATCCACAGCCTCTGTCACCTTGTTGGTCAGCAGCTCCTTGGCACCCTGGGCAGCCTCCACAGCACTGCTGACAGTGGAGGTGACCACAGACCTGGTCAGCTTGACGCTGTCCCCAACAACATTTTTAGTGAGGTCCACAGCTTCAGTGACTTTATCAGCCATTGCTTCCTTGGCCTCGCAGGCGGCGTCCATAGCAGATGTCACCGTGGTGGACACCAGCTGCTTGGTGTCCGAGATTACCTGCACCAGGGAGAGGCAGAGAAAGATTTTTTTGTTGTTTTGGTTCCACACTATGTTTTTCCTCCCTGAAAAAGCTTTTCCATTTGGGTTAGTTGTGCTTGCAGTCTGTGGGAGGGCCGGGGAAGTGAGCACACCTGTACTGACGTGGATGTGTTGTTCACTCCCACACGCTGAGGGCACCTCTCCAGCTTTCCCTGCTGCTGAGCTTTATTTATTTCCCCATATTCTTCTGTACCCACAACAGTTCCATCAAGCCATGGCTTCCCCAGGAATAGCCTTTCCTTACCTTATCTGCTGGCTGCTGCAGGAAGGGCAAGTTCTCCTCCAGCTGATCCAGACCTTTACAGGCATATTCATTCACAAGGGCGACTGGAAGAGACAACAGGTACCAGTTTATTCTTCCATTTGGGGATGGGTTTTTGACCTTACAATGGCCGGGTCAGGATACACTCATGAAAACAAGCCCTCCAAAAAATAAATCACCGTTCTGGGGTGGGATGTGTGTGGGTGTCTTGTTGAAAGTGAACAAACCCTAAAATTTTGCAGATTCAAGTAGTCTCCATTTTGCCTTCCCAGCTTTCTAACTGTAGACTTCAATCCAGTTGCAGTGTAGCACCTGCCCTCGGTGGGTAGGGCAATGGGTTTAAAGGGCTGAGATAAGCCAGACTGAGCTCTATCCCAGACTGACACTGCTCCTACCAGCTGGGATGGTCAGAACTTGGAGTGAGACAGAGCCAGCACGGAGTTACTACTCAGTAACCTAAAGAAATCAAACTCTGTTTCTCCTGGAAACAGTTTAATTCCCGGGAAGTTCAGTGTCCGGGAGCTGCTGAGCGGGAGGCTCAGTGCTAGAGGAGAGGGTGCTGCGGGAGGTGGGATCACCCTACAGGCACAGGAGCCTCCCCTCCCGCCTGTGCCTCTGCCCCACGGGCCCCCAGCCCTGCACTTACTCTGTGGCTCGAGCTGGCTCAGGATGGGCTGTGCCCCTCCGACCACGCTGCCCACAGCCACAGCAGCCACGGTCTCAGCCACGCTGCAGACACCACTGAGGCAGGGGTGGGACTCCTTGGTGTGGTTGTAGGCAGAGGAGACCAGGTTGAAGGCAGAATTGAGCAAGGGCAGGCTGGTGACTCGATTGACAGCGCTCTAAACCCAAGAGAAACAGTGACATTAGAGCCCAGCCTGAGCTGGTGGGTGAACACAGCCATGTGTCTGTCCAGAAAGGTCCCAGCAAATCCATCTCCTCGTCCTTAAACTCAGGAGTTGAGGAGACTCATCCAAAGGCCTCCACCAAGTGAGCAAGCCAGGGTTAAGAACTTATCTGAACTCTGGGCTCGTGAATTCTGAGTCACACTGGTTTCAGATGTGGAAGTAAGACCTATAACAGCTCATGTTTCAGAGCTCCTTGCACCACTTGGCCAGCCCTGAAGTTGTCTCTTGAGCAAAACAATTACCTTCTGTACTGAGGGGGTTTTGATTTGGCCACAGCTTCACAGGGCTAATTTTTCTGTCCCCCCAGCCTGGTTTTGGGGTGCAGGCAGAGGTTTACCAGCACATGTCAGTGGGTGATTTAACTGCTGTGTGTTGCCCTGGCACCTACCACTGTCTGCTGCTCCTCAGCCTTCAGCATGTCTGGGGTTGGGGTCTTTCCTGAGGCCATACTGAATTCAGCTGCAGCTGGAAGGGAAAACAAGAGTATCACAGCATGAGCACAACTTCATTGCCTCCAAAGATATAAAATCCTGCCAAAACAGGGGAAAAGCAGAGGGCAACAAAGCTGAGACCCATCATTCAGCTGCTCCAGGGAAGGTTCAGGCTAGAAATAGGTGAGAACTATTTTGTCTGTCTTTTGTTGTTCCTGTGGGGTGGGATGACTCTGGCTGGACACCAGGTACCCACCAAAACCACTCCATCACCCCCCTCCTCAGCTGGACAGGGGAGAGACTATATAACAATATAACCCATTGGGAAGGACATGAAAATGCTGTGGAGTTCTCCTTGGAGGATGAGCCAGGTTTCCCAGCTTCCATGGCTACCTGGAGACTTGCCTTCCCGTCCTACTGACCAGCAAGGCAGGAAATCTCACTTCCTGTGAAACCAAGGCTCAGAGACATTCTCATGACATAATGGGATTGAAGTATAAAATGTTGCAACAATCTCAATGTGTATTGGTTTCCCCAGCACAGATCTCGGGTGGCTTCTGGGCACTCCAGTATCGGTGATAAACCCAGGATTACTCTGAGCCTTAGTCAGGCACAGCAGGGATTTCAGCACATTTGTTCTTCAGGACAGATTCTGCTTTTCTCTCCTTTGCCAGTTAATTCCTATTTTATATGGACTATGACATTTTCCAATGGAAAACCTTCAAGCCAAAATTCCTCCCAGACTGGATTTCCAAGCCACGCGCTGCTCTGGGCTCACTGGCAGACTTTTCCCAAAAAAACTTGCCATCTGAGTTGTGGCAGAGCCCATTGTCTTGTTTCTTGTGTTCTTTGCCTTGTGCAAAGTTTTTTATTTTGCTGAGAAACAGGAACAGAGAGATGGAGAGAAGTAGTGAAACCAGCATTTGTGAGCCCTGGACTGAGCTCCGATGCTGGCCAGGGACATGTCAGGAGGTGACTTGGCAGACACCAAATATTGCTGCATTAACCACTGAATTAGTCAGAATTCAGTGAGACTTGAGCAGGGCAGGGATGCTGAGTGCTACACGCCTATAGCAAAAGCTGTCACACAAGGTGTCACCTCCAGCCTCTCCAGTGAGAAGCTGGGAGCCAGTGCTGCTCTGGGAGCCCTCCCCAGTTTATCTGTACAGCAGAAACACCAATGGATCCTCACCAGGCTGGGAGAAGCTGTAAAAAACTGCTCCAAACAAAGCAAGGCTGAATATAAAATCCAAGTCCCAAAGTCCACAGGCTTTGCTGCCAGTGGCTCTCTTGCTCTGCCTTAGGCAGGTTTGTTATTTCTTTGGAGGCAGGCAGGGCTGACTGAGGGCAAAGCACAGCTCTTTCAACACCATCACAAACAACCCCTTTGCTCAGTTATTTTACTTCTGGACAGATGGAAAAAGCTCAAGCTGTGGAGTTGGATACTGTGGCGGCCTTGGTGTCAGGGCCAGCACAGAGACATTGCAGCAAAAGCAAGAGGGGAGGATTCTCATTAGAATAATTCAGGAGTAACTCCTTGGCTGATGTAAAAACTGCCGTAAGGTTAGATCAGCCTCTGAAGTACAGAGATCCCGTGTTAATTATGGATGCAGCCTGCCGGGGACAATCCTTCTCCACAGTCATGTTGGAACAAGGTTTGTTCTCTGCTGTGTAGGAGAAGTCCATGTGTTGCAATGCCAGGATTTGCAGTGTGGGCAAATCTCCACAGCATGGTTTTATTTTCTCTTTCCCTGCAGAAGTGCTGAGCAGCCCTTGTTTTACTTCAGGGACTGCAGGAAAGCCCAGTGCTCATCAGCTCTGGGTCAGGTGGTTCTGAATCCTTTGGAGAAGCCACAGCCAAGCCAGGATGGTTGGGAGTGGAAGTCCCAGTGGGCAGAGGAACAGAAACAGCACCCCTTTGTTTTGGTTGTGGTTTGCTTCGTATGAAAGTGATGATCACATGACTTCACACCATTGCTACATCTGAAATATTGGGTCACTGCTGGAGAAAGCTCTTGAAACAGGTGGTTTCAGAACAGTGAAACTTCAGTGCTCTTTTTTAGCATCAAGGTCACGAGGTTTTCTGGGATCAGGAGCTGAGCTCCTGGTCACTGCCCAGCTGGAGTCAGTGAAAGAGCAAGGGCTGGCACCAAAGAGCAGGACAAGGGCACCAAACCCGCCCAGCTGCTCCCTTTTTCCCTGCCTCATCCCACACTGGCCTGGCAGAAGAGCCAGGAACTTCCCTGCTGGGATCAGCACCTCCCTGATTCCTGTCCCTGGCACACCAGTTCACAGGAAGCTGGTTCTTTAACTCCCCTTGGCTGAAGGTTTCCCTGTGGGAAGCATCTCAGCTCCAGAGCAGGCGGCTGTAGGATCTTCACGTTCAGGAAGCTCCTCTCCCTTCCAAGGGGATTTTACCTTGGGAGACAGACTGAGCCACAGCCAGCATGGCTGGTTCAGTGGCTTAACTGGCAATTCCTTAATGACCATTGAGGAGAACAAAGCTAAATTTAGTGCTTTAGATGTGAGCAGGGAGGGCTAATCAGGGCAGAGGAATTCAATTGTGGTTAAAGCACCTATTTACATTCTTGTCGAGATTTGCCACTGATACCGAGTTCCCAAAAATGCAGAACTGTGTCACGGGATGTCTGTGGGGAATGGGCTGCAAATGCTCTGAGGACAGAATTAGTTTTAGGAGGAAGATCAAATAATTCCCAGCTTTGACCTTAGGACAGTAGCTTCAGGAGGGCTGGCAGAGGTGTACATCTCACCTTTCTGGATAAACCAGCAGCACTAGGAAACCTCAAAGATCAAAGCCACTCTTGCAGATGGATGCAGGGCTTCCCCCACACACTTCTAGCAGAAATTAACCACCACAGCCAGTGGCCACCGCTGGGTCACTAACTGCTTGGAACAGATATTTTAGGAAAGAGGAAAGGAAGTTTTAACTAAAACAGCTTCTCAGTACTTTCCATTTACCAGTCTTTCCACAAGGACAGAGCTCTTGGTTTCAGCTGGAAGCCGTAACTTGCAGAGCAAGCAGCTCAACACATTTCCATCTGGAATTTTCAGCAGAACCAGCTTCAGAAATTGAAATCCTTCCCAGCCATGCACAGCTCACGGTAGTCACGACCACATTTAAAACCTTGTTAGTCTTGAGAAGTGCTAATCCAGTTCGCCAAAGCTCCCTCCAGGAGCTGGCAGAGCCCTGCAGGGGCAGGGTGCTCCTGAGCAGGAGTTCCCTTGTCACTCGGTTCTCCTGCCTCCACCAAAGGATCACGAGAAACAGCCCCAGGCAGGGCTGGCAGCGCTGTCACAGGAAGGGAATGCCCGGCTGGTCACCTGCCTCCCCTGCCCCTGGAGCGTCCCTCTTGTCCCCACCAGCCACAAACACATCGCTGCGCGGTGCACGTGAAGGTGACTGGTGGGAGTCACCTCCTGTGGACCCCCCCAGCCGGGATCCTCAGCAGACAAGAAGCAGAAAAGAGCTTTTAAACCCCAGACTGCTCAATTGCAGAGCAGAGATCCATGGAGTGACCAAGGAGTCATCTCAAAGCGAGGAAGGAGCCTTTAGGGAAGGATTTGAATCCCACAATGGTTGGGGTTGGAAAGGACCTTAAAGATCACCTAGTTCCAACCCCCAAGCCTCTCAGCTGTTAGCCAAGCGGACACATCACAACACCAGAAAATGTCACCTTTGGCCTCAAAAAGCAAAGACCCCCCCATACACAGAAAAAGCAGACACAGCACCCAGCTCCTGCCCTCCCAGGGCGCTGGAAAGGCCCCTGGCACACACAGCTCCCACGGCAGGGACCCCTGAGCCACGGCTCCTGCAGCCAAGGGCTGTGGGGACGGAGCCAGGTCCATCCCAACCTCCGCCCTGGCCAGGGCTGCAAGGAGCCCCGAGCAGAAGGGGCTGCAGAGCCCTGGAAGAGCAGGGGCAGCCCTGGGGAGTCACCCCAAGACCCCGGACGCGTCACAGACCCTCCCGCCCAGCCCAGCCTTACCTGCCTCCTCCGCGCCCGGCACTGGTGAGACTGGGAACGCTGGGCGTCGCCCCGGTTAAATACCCCGGAGGGTGATTGGCAGCTGCGGATGGTGGAATCAGGGCGCTGCGGGAGCCGGCCTGGCCAATGGGGAGCGGGAGGGGCCGCAGGTGAGGGGCTGGGGTCCCCGGGGCCATGGTGGGTGTTGGGAGCTGCTGTTCGTCCCCCCAGGAGGGACGGACCTGGGGGGGTCCCAGGGGATCTGTCAGAGCGTGTCCATCCCCCGGTGCTTTGGCCTTGGGGTCACAGACTCATGGAACACCCTGAGCTGGGAGAGGCTCACCGGGATCATCGGTCCAACCCCTGGCCCTGCACAGCCGCTCCAGCAATCCCCCCGAGCCTGGAGCTGTTCCTGCAAACAGCGTGGCAAAGAGCTGCTCCTGGAAGTCAGGCACTGGAGCTGCTTGGGAACGGGGTGCTGGGGCAGGAGCTGAGCCCCCGTTTGTCCCCCAGCTGGGGGGACGGAGGCTGCCCTTGGGCTGCTCCTTGCAGAGCATCACAGATGTTGTCAAGGAGTCCCAGGGAAGCAGGACATGGCCTTTGTGGTGTGAACCATCATCATCCTGATGTTTTCTTGGCAAAGCTCCCCCTCCCCACATCAGGGCTGCCGTGCCTCCCCGAGGAGTCAGACCTGCTCTCCCACCTCAGCCCGTACCTGGCCCCAGCAAACACCTGATGATGAAACCTTCTGCGTCTCCTGTTTGCTGGGATTTTCAGGGTAGCAGTTGGTTTATATTTTTATCCTTGCAGAGGGCCCAGCAGTGCAGGACTCTGGGCAGCTCAGGGCTTTTTAACAGCTATAACAAATACTGAAAATGCCAGTTAATGCTTTTCTTTTCCATTTGTGCCTTTTCATCTTCTTCATCTCAAAAACTGGTTTGAAAACATCAATTAAGCTTCCTGTTGTCTGTTTTCAAGATCAGCAGGGGAGGAAACTGAGGCACAGGTAAAAATTATCTGAAGTCTTCTAATGCTATTACAGTGATTGAGTCACCTTGTTTTGGGCCACTGGATGCAGGAGACCTTGGCTCTGTTTCTGCACTGCCATTCGGACAGGGGAGTGCCAATGGTTTTTGAAAAATGTGCTGTTAAGCTGACAAAAATGTGGACAATTGTCACTCCTCAGCTTTGGTGTTGGAAGGAATCCCCATCCTGAGGCTGACTTAGCTGAGAGTGTTGGCTGGAAAGGCCTCTGGAGCTCAGGTACTCCTGGTGAGCTGGGATCTGGCTTGAGTCTGGAAACCTCCCAGGGATGGAGATCTCACACAGCCTCTCTGGCTGTTGGATCCGTTGGATCTGGATATTGCATTAATGGAGAAGCAGTTCCCAATGTCCACTCTGAGCCTCTCCAGCTACGAATTGTGGCTTTTGCCTCTTGTTTGGTCACCTGCACTGCTGGAAACAGTCCTTGTGCGTTTATCTGTGTGACATAAACTTCATATTCTGTCATCACCTGGGAACCTGTCATAGAATCACAGGATCCTAGAATGGTCTGGGTGGGAAGGACCTTAAATCCCACCCAGTGCCACCCTGCCATGAGCAGGGACACCTCCCACTGTTCCAGGCTGCTCCAGGCCCCATCCAGCCTGGCTTTGGACACTTCCAGGGACCCAGGGGCAGCCACAGCTGCTCTGGGCACCCTGTGCCAGGGCCTGCCTACGCTCACAGGGAAGAATTCTCTCCTAATCTCGTATCTAAACCTGCCCAATTCAGAAGTTCTTGATACAGTGCTGAAGTGTTTGATATCTTGCACAAAAAGTGAAGCCGTCCAGTGGCTTTTAACAATTGTGATATTTGTAAGGGAAATAGAAGTTGTTCTTGTCTGTCCTGTGAAGAGCTGATGAAATGAAGGGTTTTTTACAGGAACAGGGAATCAAGAAATGAGTCCTGTGTATTTGGAGTGTGGGCCTGACATGGCCAGTGCTACATCCTCAGGTAACGTGTCAGTGATCTTCCAGGTGGCTCATGGGTGTGAAGTGCCCCAGTGGGTCAGTTGTGGTTGGGATGGTGAAAGTCCCATGGGACAGGTTCTATTTCATCCCCTAAGTGGGCGAAACAGCACTGCCTGCATGATACACCTTCATGTGGCTGTGGTGGGGCACAGGGGAATGTGGGAAGTGGCAAGTGATAACCAGTAATTATAATTAACCAGGCAGTGTTTAATATCTAATGTGTGGCTTTGATATCAGGGTAAAATATCAGTGCTCAGATTTCCTGCTGGGTGGCAGAACTGCCTGCAGGGTCAGGACACTGGATTTGGGGGATTGCAGTGTCAGAGCAAAGTTTTGCACAACCGTTTCTGTGACCCTTGGTGCTGTATGAAAGACACAGATTTAAATCCGAGATAAAATCAATGCTAAGGGGTTTGGTGGGCGTGGGAAGGGCGTAGGAGGAAGTGGAGAAACACTTGGGGAAGGGAGAGGAGCTGTGTTGGTTGGAGCACGGGACAGGAGCTGCAACCCTGAGCAAAGCTGCAGCATCCAGACCCGGGGCAGGATCCTTCAGGTGTGGACCCCGCCTGCTGCACCTGTGGGAGCCTGGAGCCCCTGTCCCTGCAGCCGTGCCCACTGCTGTCCTTCAGCTGCCTCCTGGCTCTGCCTGGGCATGAGGCCTCAGCCTCGAGCTTCTGCCTTGTCCCGTCCTGCTGGGGTTTCTGTTGAGTGCAAAACCTGCAGGCGTGTGGAGGATTTGGAGGGTCAGGCCTGTGTGTTGGGAGCCATTCCTTTGCCTGCTCTGTGCTGTGTCACAGCTCAGCATTGTCCCTTTGGGGCCCAGAGGCTGCTGTGACACTGGAGTTCCCGACTGCAAACGTTCATCTGCTGCAGCAGAAATCATCCCGCTGCTCTCCCAGGGCGCTGACCCCATGAGTAACCTGCCACCGTGCCATGGCCACCTTCCCCGTGGTCACCTTCCCTGGGGCAGGCAAGGCACGAGAAGTGATGAGAAGGATGATTCAGCGCTGGGCACGAGGTGCTTTGGTTCTGTTCCTCGGGTGAGCGAAGCACAGCCCTTGGGCTTCCAGAGCTGCCTGGAGCCCCCGGAGGGGACAGCTTTGGGCCATTGTCATTCACTGCCATGCAAAGCCCACCAAGCTTCCAGGTGCTCCAGGCCTTCAGAGCACTCTCCTGGCCCAGGACGTGCTGCAGGTCTCTGCTGCCCTCCCACTGCATCAGCCCAGCAGGACCCTCCTGTCTCCTGTTCCTGCTCGGCTCACCTTGAGGGTTCCCCACTCCCGCTCCCCTTCCAGCCCCTGCTCCCCTTCCAGCCCCTGCTGCCCTTCCAGCCCCTGCTGCCCTTCCAGCCCCGGCTCACCTTGAGGGTTCCCCACTCCCGCTCCCCTTCCAGCCCCTGCTCCCCTTCCCGCCCCTCCTCCCCTTCCCGCCCCTCCTCCCCTTCCCGCCCCTCCTCCCCTTCCCGCCCCTCCTCCCCTTCCCGCCCCTCCTCCCCTTCCCGCCCCTCCTCCCCTTCCCGCCCCTCCTCCCCTTCCCGCCCCTCCTCCCCTTCCCGCCCCTCCTCCCCTTCCCGCCCCTCCTCCCCTTCCCGCCCCTCCTCCCCTTCCCGCCCCTCCTCCCCTTCCCGCCCCTCCTCCCCTTCCCGCCCCTCCTCCCCTTCCCGCCCCTCCTCCCCTTCCCGCCCCTCCTCCCCTTCCCGCCCCTCCTCCCCTTCCCGCCCCTCCTCCCCTTCCCGCCCCTCCTCCCCTTCCCGCCCCTCCTCCCCTTCCCGCCCCTCCTCCCCTTCCAGCCCCTCCCCCCCTTCCGGCCCCTGCTGCCCTTCCCGCTCCTGCTCCCCTTCCAGCAGCTCACCCCACCTCCCAGAAGGACAGGTGGTGGCAGGTTCCTGCTCCCCTTCCAGCCACTTTGCCCTCACAGCAGGGAGCAGCCCGATGGTTCCTGGCTGCTCTCCCAATATTCCAGTTCACCTTTCTGCTGCTTTTTCAGGCTGCAGGATGGTTTTCTACATGCCTGGCTGCTCCTCCCTCTGCTGCTGCTCTCTTGCCTGAGGTAGAGGTGAGGTGGGGTGGTGTAATGCTGGTTGGTTTTGGTACATGGGAGAGGGGATGTCACCTGGGCCTGCTAAATGTGCCCCCTCCATCCCAGGCTGTGGCTGAGACCCCAAATCCTGCTTCCCCAGAGCCACAGGCCTGCTTTGCACTCCCCCACGCTGGGGTTTGGCCAGCTTTACCCCTGTAAACTGCTGCTTGTTCAGCTTCCATCACACAGAGCTTTGCATGGAGGGAGGGGAACATGGAATCTGGTGACTTCCTGGGTGCAGCATGACTCTGGATCATCCAGCACGTGGGGGCTGGAACACCCCTGCACTGCTCCCCCTTTCCTGCAGCCCTGCTTCACCTGGGGGCAGGTTTCTCGCTGTGCTGCGTGTGGCAGGACTGAATCATCACCCGTCCTTGGGAACAGCTATGCAAGGAATATGTATTTATGCACATAAAAACATAAATGCCAGCGCCTGTGTCCTGGTTTTGGCTGGGACAGAGTTAATTTTGTTCCCAGTAGCTGGTCCAGTGCTGTGTTTTGGATTTAGCATGGGAATAATGTTGATAACAACTGATGTTGTAGTTGTGGCTGAGTTGTGCTTACTCCAAATCAAGGACTTCTCAGTTTCCCAGGCTCTGCCAGTGAGCAGGGGCACAAGGAGCTGGGCGGGAGCGTGGCCAGGAGAACTGACCTGGACTGGCCAGAGGGATTCCATTTCACAGAACATCCTGCCAGTACAGGAACTGAGGGGCTGGGACCTCTCTGTCACTGCTGTGGGACGAGCTGGGTCAGGGGGTGGTGAACAACTGTGTTGGGCAGCTCTGGTTTCTCTTGGGTTTCACTCCTCTTCTCCTCCTTTTCATTACTATTATTATCATCATTACCATTACTATTATTGTAATTCTTCTTCATCATCCAAGATTTGTTTTAATCAGCTTTTAATCAGCTCTTACGTACCTGCCTGGACTTCCCCCTAAAACATTGTGCCAAAACTCCAGTTTGACCAATATTCCCATGGGCTGGGAGACTCTTAGAACTTTGTCTCTGCAAGGGAATTCAACAGTGCTCCAAGTCTCCCCAAACTGAGCTGATCTCCCTGCTGGCAGAACCCACATTGTTCCCTCCCAGCATGGGGCACTTCCCAGATGGGAGAACAGTGTTTTCAATCAGAGCTGGAACTCCAAAGGAAAGAAATGCTTGAAACAGTCCAAAAGGGAGGAAAGTAAAACTCCTCACTGCAGTATTACCAAGTCATGTTCTTTTTTCTGTCAGTCTGTGGACACCTGATGCTCCCAGGTCTTTATCTCATTGACACTGAGTTCTGAGTAATGCTCTTGTTTTAGAAGAGGGAACTTTAGGCACAACTAATTTAACCTGTAATGAAATCAATGTTCCACTACTAGAATGATCTAGAATTGAACCTTATTTTAAGTGATTTGGGGCCTGGCTGCAGAGTGACTTTGATGAGGTTTGGTGTTTGGTGTTTGCAGCGTGGGGATTCACTGCATGAGTCAAAGTTTCTCTAGAAAGTGGGGGCTGCTTGTTTTCTGCCCCTGATGGCTCTAGGGATGTTTTCTTCCTTAGAACTGGCCAGGGCCTTTTCCATGAACAGTCCGTGTGTTACAGTGACTGTTCACCTGCTGTGATGGGAACTGCCCAGGGAAAAGGACGTGTGGGAATGACTTCCATGGGGATGTGTGTGGTTCTTAGATGGGCACGAGATGGGACCCGAATGGGGGTCTCTGGTGAGCCCTCACCTGCAGAGCTGCCTCCAGCCCTGGGAATTCCAGCATCAGGAGGACGTGGAGCTGCTGGAGAGTGTCCAGAGGAGGCCACAGAGCTGCTCCAAGTGCCAGAGCCCTGGAGCCAGGCTGGGAGAGCTGGGGGTGCTCACCTGGAGAAGAGAAGGCTCCAGGGAGAGCTCAGAGCCCCTTGCAGGGCCTAAAGGGGCTCCAGGAGAGCGGGAGAGGGACTGGGGACAAGGGCTGGAGGGACAGGACACAGGGCATGGCTTCCACTGCCAGAGGGCAGGGATGGATGGGATATTGGGAAGGAATTCCTCCCTGCCAGGTCTGTAACATCCGAGAACCCTCTCAGGCTGCAGGAAGTGCCGCGGTAGGTTCAGGTAAATCCTCCAGTGCATCTACAAGGGCAAGAAATTACTTTCTGTGAAAGCAGAGCCGTCGGCCCTGGGAGGAAGCGAAGCCTGGCTGCTGCAGGCCGCAGGTCTGCGAGCCCCGACGCCCCTCGGAGCGCCGGCTCTGAGCTAATCCAGGCTGCTGGCTGCCAGCCCGTGAGCCGTGGCTTGTCCGTGCCATCCATGGCGGGTCCTGGGAAAGGCGTGGAGCACAGAAGGGGTGCTGCCCTGCGCGTCCTCTCCGGCAGCCGGCAAACCCGGGGGGCGGGAGGGCACCACATCCCGCTGGTTCTCTGGTCTCTGGTGCAGAGGTGAGCCCTGTGGGGGCGGGGAGGGGAACACGGGAAACGGGGGTTTGCCGTGGCCTCCTGCGCGCCTCGTGTTCCTTTGTCCGCGGCCGGGCGGGCGCAGCCTCGGCGGGGCTGTTCCGGCCGAACCCGCTGCCATCCCCGCGGCCCCACCCGGCCTCTCTCCCCCACGAGCACCAACCTTCGGCCTTTCATCCTTCTCTTCAAGCAGACCTCTCTCAGGGGCCTCTTGGCCACGCTTCTCCCCATCCAATGGTTGTTTTAAGCAAATATTATCATTTTTAATTTCCTCATAGCATCAGTGGTTTTGGGGATAAACATCCTGCTGGGCCAGCCCTTTCTGTCGGCTCACGCGGCCACATCACGGCTCTGCCATGTCACCCAGGCCACATTGTCACCAGTGGGGCCCTGCACGAGCCCTGCAAGCCCCCCCTGGGCCTAACGGCCTGGGGAGTTAGAGCCCTTTTGCGGATTATTTGGCTTATTCGGATTATTCTGTTTATTCGAATTTGCTTATTCGGATTATTCCGTTTATTCGCATCGGAGTAGGGCCTGGAGCTCCCCAGGGGGACAAGAGCCCTCCTGGAACCCCCCGGGGGTAACAGGACACCTCGGGGAAGGGTGCCTGTCAGAGGGGGGTCACTGTAGTCTCCTCTCCCTCTGGGGCTCACCGGGGGCCGGGTTTTAGGACAATTACCGGTACCGTGCCCACGGCCCCGGGGGTTGAGGGGTGCTGGAGCCCTTGGGGGTTTGGGGGGTTTCACCCCCAGCAGTCCCGGGGAGCAGGGGGCACCGGGCAGGGTCGCTGTGGGGGGATCTCCGCTGCCGCCCCCGGGAGCGCCGGTTCCGGGGGATGTTTTCTCGGTCCCGTTTCCCCCCCGGGGGCCCCCCCGGTCCCGGGAGGCGGCGGCGGCCCCGCCCCGCCC
>VWPU01005606.1:0-181821 GCA_013398955.1 Callaeas wilsoni | reverse complement strand
GGTGGGAGGGGTGGGAGGGCATGCTCTGGAGTGGTAGAAACCTGGTGGAGCCTGTTCTCTGCTCTCCCTTGGGATAGCAGCCCAAGTGCTTCTCTGCGTGGGCGCTCAACCATTCAGGTTTACTAGAAGGAGTATTTCAAGTATTCCTCCCCAGAGTGTTTGCTTTTTTCAGGAAAGCACACTGCTTCTTTCTTTGGCACCTCACCAAGTGTTCTTGGCAAAGCTGTCAAATGTGTCATTGTAATGGGAGGCCTCTTTGCCGCGGTTTGAGCAGCAAGAGCTGGCTGGGAAGCGCGGGGCCGGTCTGAGGAGGACTGGTTGCAGAGAGCTCTCAGCGGAAATCCTTTGACTCTGGAACTTGTTTGCTCTGGCAAACTCCCTATGCCTGTCTGGACACAAAGAGGGTTCAAGACACATGGCTTTTGTTTGGTTTTCCTGGAGGGAAGGCTTTGCTTTTCATTTGGCTGAATTTCTGGGTGGTAGACAAAGAGGGAGAGAGAGAGAGAATGTGTGTGCTTCAGGCTGTATTGATCTGTGTCTTGTGTGAGGGTGATAGTGGTGCTTTTCGGTGACCTTTTGCTTTCTGAATCAGATATAAGTACCACAGAGGCAGGCTCTTCATGTGCCTTTTGACAATTAATAGAGGTTAAGGTACATGAGGGAAGGTTTATCTCGTTTCTCAGATGCAGGTGGAGATCAGATGGATGCTCTCACTCTGTAGCTCCCAGCTGCCTCTGGCTCTTTTTCTGCCACCTCTGGGTCTTTTGTCACAACCTTACATGGCCCTGACACATCCGAAGAGCTCTCAAGCTGTCAGGAAAGGGAATTCATCAGAAGGTGTGGTGTGCAGAAGAACTGCATGAGGAAGAATTACCTGAGTGCAGGGAAGATCACTGTAAGAAGACAATGCACAGAGTCTGTAACATATTGTTTAAAAAGTGGTGGTGAGGAGGAAAGCTTTGACTTTGCCTTCTAGAAAGATTGATTATTTATTTGTGAAATATAATCACATGAGGCAGTGCTTGTAATTATAGACTTGTTCTGAGATGATAAGACACAACATTTTGTTAATCCATAGATTCTGGAGAGACTCTAGTTTTTAAAAATGCTTTGAAACAATGCCATGCATTGAATGAAAAGGCACACAAACTGAAACACAATTTAGCAGCAAGTCTGATAATTTTGTCTGCCCAAATCCAATCTGCCAGATCCTAGATCATTGCAGTATGCGTTAGAGGCCATGGGGCAGGGGAAAAAAATCAACTTGAAGGGCATGGTAAAGTGATGTTGCACAGCCCCTACCAGCCAGGGATGTTGCTGAAAAACAAATTGTCAAGAAGTGTGTCCTCAGGAGCATCATGTGAAAGGCTGAAGGTTTGCTGTTCTGAGAGGGCTGCAAATGTACAGCTTGTAAACACTGACATGAAACAGGAGTCCTGGAATTTGAGATTTATTTTCCCCAAACTACTTTTAGACTCTGGAAAAGAACTTCGAGAAAGCATCAGCCTTGAGCACTGAACACCTAGAACTGGATTGCTGACCCTCTGAAGGCACAACCTGGGGAATTTTTTCACTGATTTTGTTTCACAATGGGCAATGCTCCTCCAAATTCTCAGAATTCAGATAACAGCATGCAGTAATTGCACCTTCCTCCTTGTAATAGCTAGTGTGATTTCTAGCAAGTTGCACAAGTTGCTTTAAGCACACCCCTGTTTCCCTGAGCTACACTGTGATTTTGCCTGAAATTTGTAAGTTAGATTACAGCCCCTGCTGAAGCAGTGGGTGCTCCCAGTGTGCTGCCACTTCATCAGATAGTAGGGAAAAGACAGAAAAGTAGGAAGAGATTAAATTACACCAGGGAAAGATGTAAAAGTGCACCATGTGTCCTGTGAAACCAGTCTAGGGAAAAAAACAAGTTTTAGTAGTGCAAAGGGAAGTCAAGTCATTAAAAGGGATTGCCCATTGGGAAGTATAATGTCTATAATAAGTCTTTGAAAGTGTGTTTAGCACGGTGCTTCTCACAGAAATGAATACATGGGAACTAGGCCACATTTTCAAATGAGCTGTAGTTTTCTTAGCTATCTCCCCACAAATACATGCCTGGAAAGTGCATTAGGTGTCTCCCTGCCTTTCCTCTTATCACAGGACTTTACAGGTCAATGTCTCTTGGAAGGGCTGAGATTGCTGGTTTGTGCATGTGCAAGCATGAAGTGAGCAGCAGGTGCTGCAGAGCAGCTTCCCCCCTGCTGAGCAGTGGGAGGTGGTCTGCTCAAGCCTTATCTCCCAAAGACATTTCTGATTGTGGTCTCTACAGGGTGAGGGGAATAACCTGCGTCATGCTTCAGTATCCTGGCTCAATTCAAGTTTGAGGGATTCCACTCTGACTTTTTTTTGCAAGGTCACCCTGTATATTCCTTTTCAGAAGAAGATTATTTACTTCAAATGTAAAATTCCTGCCTCATGTGTTAGTGCAGCTGCAGTATTTCAGCCTATTGGAAGAAGAACAATTTCTGTCCATGAAGCCAACCAGAGTGACCCGAATCTGTGAAGTAAGTGAGGGTTACTCCTTCCAACAGCAGCATCTTTGCACAGAATTTTTTATCCAGGAACCTCACAAAGTTCAGCCAGGGGAAGTGCAAATACCTGCACCTGGGGAGGAAACCCTGTGGGAACTGGTACATGTTGTGGGCCACCCAGGTGGAAAGCATCTTGGCAGAGACAGACCTGGGGAGTCATCAATGTGTGCTTGTGGCAAAGACAATGAAATGTACCACAGACTGCATTAGGAGAGATACTGCCAGCAGGTCAAGGGGATGATCCTTGTCCTCTACTCGACACTGGTTAGGCCTCAGCATGAGTGCTGTGTCCAGCTCTGGGCTCCCTTGTACAAAAGAGACATGGACACACTGAAGAGAGTCCAGCAAAGGATCATGAGGATGATGAAAGAACTGGAACTGTCCTCCTGTCAGGAATGGCTGAAAGAGCTGCCACTCTTCAGCCTGGAGAAGAGAAGTTTTGGAGAGGATCTCATCAATGCTTGAAGGGAAAGTCCACAGAACACAGAGATAGGCTTTTTCTAGTGGTGTCCAGTGACAGGATCAGAGGCAATGGTCACAAATTGAAACACACGAGGTGCCATGTGAACATGAAAAGGAACTCTTCTATTGTGAGAGTGAATAAGCACTGGCAGATTTTACCCAAAGAGGCTGTGAAGTCTCCATCCTTGGAGGTATTCAAAACATACTGGACAGGGTCATGGGCAACCAGCTCTAGGTGTCCCTACTTGAGAAGTGGAGTTGGACAAGGTGACCTCCAGAGATCTCTTCCAACATCAACCATTCTGTGATCTAGGACAATTCCTACTTTAAAAAAAAGATTTCCCTGAAGTGCTTTGAACAAAGCCATGTGAAGACTGGGGACCCAGCTAGGAGAGCAATTTGACATCATATCTTTTTTTGTCCCCCTGTTTTGACTCCCCGACTGAGATCTGCCAGATGCGCTGTTCAGTCTTGACGTTATGATCTTCAGTAGCACCAGAACAAGAAAGCAGAAGCCAAATAAATAATAGTGGGAGTTTGGCTAGCTTTTCCCTGGTACTCAGCATAAGGGAGGTTGTAATGCTCTCTTCAGTCTTTGCTAGAAAATGGTGAGTGCTGAAGTCTGCCTGGTTTTTTTGCATTCATGTCATATGCCTGAGTCTGAGCTTGCCTGATGTCTTATTCCGTAGCCAAACCGTTAATTCATACTGTACAAAGCAGACAGGTGTCTTTGGTCTGTGGTGGCCTTTTTACTGTTTAGAGTTCACCTGGACCGTGAGCAGGTCCTGATTGTGGTCTGTATTGACAGAGTCTGATCTTGAGGGTCATCTTAGAGGAGTGGTTAGGATGTTCTAGACAGAGATAATGCATCTTGTGGTCTGCAGGGCACAAATAAAGAGGCAGTCAAACCCCAGCCTCCCGCCTTAGGAACAGAGGTCTCTTCCAGCCTCATTGGGTAGGGGTGAAGGGAGTTTTAGACTTTACAATCTGCATACCTTGCTTAAGCAAGGAAAATAGCTTCCTTCCTTCCTAACTTGGACACAGTAAAGGCAAATGCATTCTGGTGACATGATTTTTCCCTGAAGCAAAATGCTTTCAGAGCTTCACCAGCCATATGGAGCTCTGCACACACAGTTTTCCATGAATATTGCATTAATCCATATTCCAAGTTATGAGTTGCAATCAATCCATTCTTGCACTAACCAAGCTACAGCTGCTCCCAGCTGAAAATTCTTTTGAACTCTGCCAGACAAAATATTCCAAGTCTCGTTCCAAGGTGCAGTAATTGTCATTGTGGTTCTCAGGCTTTCATACATATTTAATTTAGAGTACATATAGAAATGTGCATTCTGCTTATACTGAAACTGGTGCCAATGCTTACAGTGATGTTGTCTGAAGACTAACGAAAGACCAAAATTGCTTCAATACTTGTAGTATGTTGATTTCAACTTTAGTACAATTAAGCTGTATTGGTAGTAAATAATTCAAAACCCAAAGTGAATGTGCTGCATGGTAATTTAAAGGAAAGCATCTGCTGCAAAGTTTCAGGGTGTATCTGGGCTTCCTCTGTATTTGTGGTGTTCAGAGCTAGGAGACAGGTTTGCCCTCTTGCAAAAACAGGAGCCGTTTTTGAGTGGACATGAGAACTGGGATCCAAGTTTTCTGGTGGTTCCCATGTTGTCTAGTTCTGCCGTGGCTTGTTGCAAGGGAAGAACATCACTTCAGATGTGTAGACTTTGGTGATCTCACAGGGGATTCAAAACAGCTATTTTTATTTAGAAGTCTAGGGGATTTAATTTTTTTAATATATCTTAATATTAATGAATTAAACTCTCTAAATTAATAAGAATAAACATTTTGATGGTGTAATGTGGGAATTCTCTTCCATTTCAGCGAATGTGGACAATATGATGTTATTTGTTTTGAATCCTCTTTCATGTAGGCGGGGACAGCATGATTTGTTCACTTTATGAGCTCAGCACTCTGATGTTTGGTGCTGACAGCTGAGTATCAGACTCTTCAATTTTTAGGCCACTTCCTGGGATTGTTTGAGCAATAGTTGTTTGACATTAGTTTGAAAAGAAATTCTTAGTACCTAATGATTGCTTTTTGGTGAACTTGTGCAGAGGTTTGAAAAGTTTTGAGCCTGATCATGTTTTGCCGGTAACTCAGCTAGTGGGACAGTAAAGCAGTTTTCTTCATTTTAGTATAATACAAGGGTTTAAAAATGAGCAATTTGGGGATTTTATAGGGATTCAAAACTCAGTATTCACTCTCCTCTTCCTCATTGCCTTTACATTTCCGTGTATGTAGAATTTTTGGTATATGTGCACAGAGATATATAAAATCAAGTGGATTTCATCAAAAAAATTGCAAAATGAAAATGGCCCAATCAAACCTTTACAGAATAGTTTTTCTGTGAACTGCCATTCCCCACTGGAAGCCAAGGGACAAATGTACAGCAGCTCCCTTGGTCATGCTGTAGCCCAGCTCCTGCTCATGTGGAGAGGGGATGGGGAGTGGGGATGTCTGTGGGACAGAGGTGCCACTAGACCTGTATCAGGCAGAGGGTCATGTCCTAAATTTCTGGTGGATTTGATGGTGCCTTGCAGTTCAGATGATTCTGAAACTCTTAGAAGCATTTGAGGACTGTCCTGAAGGTCAGATCTGAAATGCTTGTTCAGCAAAATTCCTGAGGAAAAAATAATTAGCTCCTGTCATTCCTACCCCATTTCTGCTCCTTAAATTCCTTTGGATGCTCCCAGGAAGGACAGTCCATTTGATGTGAAATGCTGAGACAACAGGCATTTTATGTTTAATCATAAAATGACATTTCTAACCATATATTTGTGATTAAGCCATTGTTTTTATTAGTCACAAGAGATAATTGCATCCAGAAATTCCCAAAGAAAATGTTATACTGGGGAAACAATATTACACTGATGTTTCAATTAAATGAGTAATTTTCTAGCATAGATCAGCAATAAACTTCCCTAAAGGGCCTATTAAACAGGAAGCAGAAAAATGGAGATGGGGTAGTTGCCAGACATTAGTGTGTCTAGTGCTCGTGTGTCAGCTCATGCCCTTGCTCTTTTTGTCTTTTAGGCAATGTCAAGCAGTTGGCAAAGTCCCATGTCACAGGTCTGTCTGAGCAGATATGCATGGGAAAGCTTTTTTTCTGGAGTCACTACTGGGGCTTGAGTCTATAAGTAATGAGTCCCTGATTCCCACCCTGTTCAAGTCTATTTCTGAATCTCTGTGCAATGGAAACAAGGATGTTCTGTCTTTCAGTTAGCTTTGCTCATTAATTGTGAGAATGCCTGATGGTATCCAAGATGCCAATACAAGATGGGAGTGCTGTTCCTAGGGCAGAGTCTGGAATGACGGACAGCAGGCAAGGTTCACTCTCCTGTAACTGAGGCACCAGTGCTACTACAGACTCAACCCCTTTTGAAATACTATCTGAGGAAACGAACACGAGTCAAGAAGTGCCTTAATCACTTGTCAGGAGTACCAAGCACCGTTTTTTCCATTTTAATTCTTCTCTTAGCTGCACTGCCATATAAGCCAAAGCCCGACCATAAATTTCCATTATCCTCTCATAAGAGTGGTTTTATTGGTGATGGCTTATTTCACACACTGACCTGTTTTATGGTATTCTGGCAAAGCAAACAATCCATTAAGAAGATCTTCTGAGAGGGCTGTGGTGGAAAAAAATACACTACCAAACATTTCCTAATGCAGAGGCAGAAAAAATGGTCCTGCATCTCCTGTTCCCTGTGAAACACAGCTCAACTTGTGGTGCTTTCTGCTGTGCTGTGCATGCCTGCAGAGCCCTCCTCTCCTCCACAGGTTCAGAGAGACCCTGCAGAAGCAGAGGTCAGCAATAAGAGTTTCTAAGGGGTCTGTTCAATAGCGAGCAAGAATTCCAGGGGTTAGTCCATACTGTATCTCATGACGGGGCAGAGAGTTATTAGCGGTGGCACAGGAGCTGCCATAGTGGGATATTTGTGGTGGGTTATGCCAAGAGATACACCTGTGTGCCTTAATACAGAGCTGTTAGGAGGTGCTTGAGCTGCCAAGGATGCCAGAAGGGGCACAGCTTGACTCGTATGGTGTGGGCTGATGTCTCGCTCTTTCTCCCTGGAGAGATGGTGGTGAGGGTTTGCTTCAGAATCTAGATAAGGCAGCATGCACTCTGCACATACTTGCTGAGGGAGCTTGGAAAAGGTTGCTCCCACTCCCTCCTGTGATGTCCTATGGAAAGAGCTTGGATATCTAACTTGCCCTCCAACAGCCATTGTTCTCATTTGGATGACCCCATCTGTGCCCTAGAGTTATCATTTTCCCCTAATATCAAGGTCAGAGCTGTATTTTTCTTTTTTCGTCTTAATTTTTAAAATTTTTAAAATTTTTTTTAAAAATTATCATTTTTTGAGAAACTTTCCCATTCACAAGATGATGATCTGCCTGCCCTACTTCTTCACTCCAACTCATCCTCACAGCCAAGGGCAGGGTCTCTCCTCCTAAAGACCTCTGCCACTGGCTGCCACCTTGAAGCACTGGTGGGCAAAGCCTGTTTCAACACACTCTGTGTGGAGTTGCTCAGGGACTGCTTGTCCTGGGGCTGAGCTCACGCTTGGTTTTTTGGAGGGAGAGGGCAGCACACTGTCTGAGCCAGGAGGCTTATGCATGCAGAAGGTCTCTTCTTCGCAGCAAGTCAAACATGCTCTTCTCCAAGCTACATTCACCACTCCTCTTTCCCCCTTATTTTTCTATGTTATTTTTCCTTCTTATGCCTGTTCAAGTTGCAAAAATCTGCTAGAAATCAAACTCTGTGCACTCCTGATTTAAATACAGGCACATTCTGATTAACTTCTAGCTCTGCTTACACATCCCCTTCAGTTCCTCTTGAATTAGCCTCTAATTATCTCAGTTGTAATCACCCAGTGTGATAAAGTTAAAGTAATAATGATTCTTTTTGATAGTACAATGTTTTCTCTCAAAGTTTGATAGTACAATGTTTTCATTCTCAATGAATGTTGTAGTTAATAAAGACAGAATGCCAAGCTGCTTATGGGAAACAGATTTTTACAGATCCTAAGCAAATGCCCTGCATAGTTCATGTACAGATAATAAAAGAACAAAGTAACCATTCTAAGAAAAATTTATATCTTGATAAAAAAAACCCCTATCTGTATATTTATGTTCCAAAACACTGCTTTTAAAGGTCTGGAACCTAATGTCATTACTTGAGGCCAGAGTTGGGGACTCGGGCTGCCTGCTCAGGTTTCTGCACCTCTGTGGTTCTCGGAGCTGGACTGCAGCTCAGGCCATAAAGCTCTTCTGCCATGCTCTGCTGAGGGAACAGTTTAGCATCTCTTCTTCCTTATCCCATACGATATCCAGACATGTTGTTTTTCTCTGGGACCCTCAGTCTGGGAGGTGTTTTTAAGCATGCCCACCGATGCTTCTGTGTGTTCACAGGAGCATTTTGCTTTCAGAAAGGAGACCAGTGTGCCTCAAAACTGAACTGAGCTGTAGCCACAGGGGAAAGGGTGTGCTGGGGCACAGTGTGGGGAGCATGACTTGCAGCACCTTTCTCCTGAAGCTGTGTCATGTCACATAAAATAAATCCCATTGCGGGTGGATGGAGTTTCAAGTGTGTGTGACTCAATACTGAGTGTCTGGGGCATTCCGCTGGGCAAACATGGATACATGTGGGGAGACAGTTCTGAGTTGCAGTCCATGCATGAAGAAGGGCTTATGCAGTTTATGTTAAGCCAGCCATTTGTTAGGACATCTAGGCAGAACACACAGACTTGTCTCCAGGCTTCTTTCTTTTTCCTGACCACAGTCATCATGGTGGGTGTTTGTGCCTCCTTTCTCTTTCTCAAAGAGCCTTTAACTCACTTTTTAAAAGTTTGCAAGCATATTTTTTGATCTTGTTGGATTCTTTTACCTATTCAGCTGTAAATTTGTATCAGGTATGGGAGCCATGCCTGCTGCTTTCACCCTAGATTTGCTCAGATGACACTGGCCAGTGGGATTTTAGAAAAGAGGCTTGGGACGTTGAGCAGTCAAATGGCAGCTGGTCTGTGGACTCTCCTTTTGGCTCAGCCAGGCTCTTTCTGTACCTGAGGCACTTCATCCCCTCTAGACTTTTCATAGTCATATGCAAGGAGGGGCTTGTGGGGGTGTGTATATGCAGTTTATGTTAATATTCGTCAAGTGTTGCGTGACCTACAGCAGCGTGTCCTCTTCCTGTAATAACACTAGCACTTTACAGGAAGTCTTTCCACATATCTGTTATTAGAGCTGACTATGTGCTATGTATTTGTCATCATATCTTTGCCCTCTCTGAATGCAGGGAGCTGTGAAGGCTTGGGTGAAAGGGCTGCCACAGGCAGCGTTTTCTTAGAAGCAGAAAATCCTTGATAAATCTTTAAAAGAGATTTAAAGTAAGAATGGAAGGGTTTGATAGTTACTGTTGTAATGGTGTTAGTACAGCACAAAGCAAAATGGGGAAAAGAGGCCTTGACTTTGAGGTTTATACTGTGTAATTACTAATGTAATTAATGTACATCACTGTTTTTGTAGTTTCCTCTTCACTAGCCTCTTGATTATTTAAACCAACAGGCACATTTGTATATTGTTTAGTATCCTCCGCTTTATGAATAACTATGGGACATCTTATCAGTGGTTAGAACAGATGCGCTAATAAGCACTTTCAAACCCAGAAGTGGTTTGAAAGATACTTCTGGTATCTTTTACTCTAACAAAAAAAAATCTTTCCCGTTTAGCATCTAGGCAGAAAAATGGCCAACCTAATTTGAGAAAGATTTCTCAAGAGCAGGGAAAGCATTTCTCACTTTTTTTGGCGTACTGCAATATCAAGTTTGTGAATTTTATGTAAAACATTCAGGAAAGAAACAGCCGTTATGACAAATGTGCTTTTAGTTCTAAATTAACCTAACTAATGAGGTCCTCAGTTCAGTGTGAAAAAAACTAATAAAGTGCTGCACTGTGTAGCGTTGTATTACTCAGTCTCTTTCTTCACTTGATCAAACTTCTGCATGGTAAAGGTGAGAGCATTAACTGAGTGCAGAATCTGTTTGTAAATCCTGAGTGCAGCTTGGGGTTTGACTGGTGCCACCACTGCTCATTCTTACCTTGTCTGTGATTAACTTTCTGCAGCTTGAAATTCTCCATGAAACGAAGGATGGTCCTTGTTTCAGAGGGGCTGCTCTGGCCTAAGGTAAAGAGATCAAACTCCTACTGCATCTCAAAGTCCTTACCTGGCTGTGTGGGCAACCAGGGAATGAGCCAAAAGACTCATAGGATCAGTCTTCTAGGTAAGTAACACTGTAGGCAAGAGGAGGATATGAGGTTTGTGACTTCCCATGGGTTATTCCTTATGACATATTTGGTACAAGCTCCGCTGATCCCTGATGGAGGCATCCAGTGTACCCTCAAAGAGGAGCATGGCTGCTACATACACTTATCAACTTAAGTGTGCACTGTCAACACGTGGAGTGGATGTGGGCTTCACATATGAGTCCCACCAAATGTGGGACCAGTCAAGAACCTGGGGGAGTTAGTGGGACCCTCACTGTTACCTCCAGTGGATGGAGCTCAGTGTCAACTTCGGGAGCAGGGGCACCTTTCACAGCAGCTCCTCCATGCCATGTACTCCCAATGCTCTCTTTGTCCCGCCTCTGGCACTTGCTGGGTCACTCTGTTAGCTGATTTAGCTTACTAGACTGACCACAAAGTAGGAAAAAGTAAAAAAAAAAAAAGAAATTAGAACTCTTGTGTTGGTTTCTGCCTTCTGGTGAGTCATGGTGGTGGAAGGAACGGGCAGTGGAGGAAAGGAACAGTGGGGAAGCCTGGGATGGGGGCAAGGCTAAGGCTGGGGCAGCAGCAGGAAAATTGGATGGAGAGGAGAGCAGCAGCCCTGGCTTGGTCAGCGAGCTTCTAGACTGTCTGGGCTGCCTGTGAAACCACAATCAAATTCCTCATGTCAGTGTCTTTATTTTGGTTGTTGTTTGAAGGAGTCTCCTTGTATCCAGTTTCCAATCAAAACATCGTGTGCTCCCTAAAAACTGAGCTTGAATCTGAACATGCTGCACTACAGGGACTGAAGTCCACCAGTCATATAACATAGATGAATGCCTTTCAAAAATAGATCCTTAATCAAAGTTACACTCCATTTGTGTTCTAAGTTTTAATTTTTCCGTTTAAGTAGCTGTTTCGTTGCTATGAGAGGCATTAAGAGTTTTCTTGTATTTTTCTTCTTGTGAGTCTTTTAAAAATGAATCTACCTTGTTATTAATGTCCTAGTGGAGGATATTTTCACTTATCTACCCTGTACTCGTAGCTTGAGTCCAGCATTACCTGTGAAGGGTTTTGGTGTCTTCATGCAGAAATTTGTGCATTGTTGTTTTGACTATTTGAACACTTCCATTGTAGTGTTTCTTTCTCACTATGCTGTTGTAATTATATAGTAAGTTAGCTGACGGCAGAAATTCTTTTTCTTCTGTTACGTTTTTTTTGTCAGCCTGCAGTTAATTCAACATTGACTTATAAAAACAATGTCAATGAAATTATATTTTCTACTATGTTGTAACTCTTTTTTTACACAGTCACGGAAAGAAAGTAAAACCAAGTTGCAAAATGTAGGCAGGTTGACAAGGTCAATTTCAACATGAGAAAAATGAGGAAAAGATAGGTATCCTCAGAAAAAGATATACTATGTATGCTAACAAGTCATATATTTCTAAACAGGTGCTGTCTTTGATCAAAAAGACTGAAGAGGTCACTTTTCTGCTCAGACTTCCTCCTATGAACATTTAACCAAGGTAAGAAAGTCACTGCTGCAAATTACCTCTGACACTCACGCAGTATTTTTCCCTGTGGGATACTCTTTCTGTTTGAGTGGGGTTTTTTTAATGAATGAATCGCCATCCTCAATAATAATCAACTCCCCAAATTACCAGATGAGCTTTTTGAAGTTTGATAAGAAATATGTTTTCATTGCAGCATGAGTTTCTTCCAGAGCAAAACAAGACCTGTGGGAAAAGCTGGGCTTTTCCTACACTTCACCTCCTGAAAATGTCAATGACAATTTGTTTTGAAATGGTTATTGGAACATGTTCAAAGCACATTATCAAAATATTTTGTCTAAAAACCCCCAACCATAACTACTTTTGATAAAAGATTGTTTCAAAGCATGACTCAACAAACACACAAACCTGAAACTTCAGAAAAACAGCAAAAAAATTAACATTCCAGATTTCCCCCAATAAAGGTTGTTTTTTTTTTTAAGAATAATACTTGCCGCCTCTCAGCTCAATAATCTACTGTTTGTGAGACAAACAAAGGGTTATCTCTGGAAAGATGTTCACCTCAGCTGTTTTTCTGGATTCACTTGTTGTTTCTTGGTCCCATCTCGTTTTGAGGGCAGCTTTGCTCATGTCTGCTCTTTTTGGATTTGCAGATCTCCCAGCAAGCTCTTATATTCCTCTCTGTCTCTGTGTCTGCTCCTTCCAGGTACGTACGTGTCAGGTTCCTCATGTTCTTTCCTCTTTTGGCAAGCCAAAGAGAAATCATCCACGGTAATTTAATCCACTGCTAGGTGTCTTTGCACAAGAGTTTGTCAAGTTCCTATGATGAATCACTCTGGAAGCACAGCATGCTTGCCTTTTGCCTTTTATACATTTTCCCCTCTACCAACACCAGGAAGAATTCAGTGGTAGTTTAGCTGAGTATTTTTTACAAGTTAAGAAAGTAGATCTTAATATTCAGTCCCATCCTCCTGCTGGCTGCACAGCCACATGCAGGTAATATTGCTGCATCCTTTCAGGCAGAGACATGAGCGCGTATGCAGTGTTACATAACAGAGAGGGTTAATGTATGCTGGAAAGCCGTGAGGAAAGTAAGCAGGCATTCATGTGTCAGGACAGGACAATGGGGTTTTTTGTTAAGAAAATCTGAAGGTATGCTTAAGCCCTTCCAAGGTATCTATCACACAGGTCACTATTACAACACTGATGATTTGCATTTTCTGCTCTGTATCATGTTCTGTTCCTGGCTTAGAAATGCAAGTTAAAGCTAGATAAATGCTGGATGGGCTCAAACAGTGTGCATTCAGCTTCTCATAGCTTAATAACCACTTTCTTCTCTCTCATTTGTCATCATTATTATGTGTCTGTTAACAAGAAACTGTTCAGCAGAATCACAGAAGCTGCCTAGTGTTTTACTTCCAGATTTGTGAGAAGGAATAGGGTAGGACAGTGAGGAATAATTTTTAGAAGTAAGGAGTAAACAGAGTCTTTAAAATTTAATTTCTCTCTGTCATCATCCTAATTAGCAATGGGTCTATTTGATGTCTCAGTTTAGAGAGTGAGAATAGTGCTGTTTTCTGTCTGTCACAGTGATTAATGTCTTTTTTGTTAATAACCTAGTAACACATACAGATTCATGTACTAAATCTATGGAGTATGCTGTCCCAGAGCAATTATATGACATATACCCAGTTACATCAGTGGTGATGTCCTCTATTTGGAGTGCTGAAAAAGCAGGCTGATGACAGGGTGTCTGCTGAACCAGAATATTCAAGTGACTAGATAGAAACCACAGTCCTATGAATAGACACTGAATTTAACAAAAGTTGTTTACCTTCTATTCCCTGCTCATTTTGGATTGTTCTCATCACAGGAACCACCTTCTCTGCACATTCCACAGGGCAGCAGAAATAGAGGGACAATAAAATCACGGCTAAGTGCATCATATTCACCATGTAATATCTCTGATCCTTTCCTGGAACTGGTAAGAGAAATGGGGTATATCCCACTGAATTCAAAATGTGGTTGTGCGCATATTACATGAACAGTGGTTATGAAAGGCAGATATTAAAGCAAATCACTAAATTCATATTAATTTTAGTGGGATTTTGACCAGCCCTAAGCGGATGTCTGTGGCTTTGAGGAACTGATATCTACATTTTTATTTCAGTTTTAAGCAATTCCAAGACTCCTGGCATTCGTTTCTTATATTGCAGGAACCTTTCTCAGATGTATTTTCTCATGCTATGCAAACTAGAAGGTGGCTGGGAGTTTCAGAAGCAGATGAAAGAGAACATTATCTGCTTTCTTCCTAGGGGAGTTATTTCTTCAGCTGATCTTGCCTTGAAGAAACATTCAACTCTGCATTGTTGTATCTGTGAAGGAAAGCAATCATAATTAATGTGGCAGCTGACACTAAAATACTATGCAATATCTTAATTTTTGTTTATTCACTGAATAATTAGTAGAGAGTTAAAGACGTAATTGAAAACTTGCAAGATGCAATAGAAAATTCTCTGACAGACAATACAATTCACACCAACAACTTTCACCTGACCAGACTTGTATGGTCTAGGTTTCATTTTGAGAAATGTAGCACTCAGAAACAACTGGCAAGTAATGGTAAATATTAGTCCTAGTAAGAAGCATTGAAGAATTATCATTTAGAAGGCATCACCAACACATTCTTCTCTTTTGGCTTGACTTACAAGTTACAGTAATTTAGGGTTCTTGTGAGACTATGACACCCTCACACTGAATATAATTCCATGCTGTGTTAATGAAAGTCAGTGTTAATGAATTTGTGTGGTTAGAGTTGTGGAATTAATAGTATTTAAGATTTGCTTTCCACACACAAATAGCTGGAACACTAAGCTCTTTAAACATTTCTATGCGTAGTTGGCATGCATAGCCTCTGTAGGGAGGAATTGGGTAGTCAAGATCCCACAGTCTCTATAGGAAAGTCAAATACAGATTTTGATTCAGCTGGGTCCTTAGTGCATTAACCGCTGCAGAGCACTGTTTCTCATTGATTTAAGGGATACATGTGAACTGTATGTTTTTCCTCACTCATGGATAGTTGTTGAACTTTCTGTGCATGGCTGAAGATGCTGTACATAAAAGGGTGCAGGTTTGCACGGATAGCAAACATCTGTACTGTTTTTGTTTCCGTATAAAGGGCGCGTGCACAGGTTTCTGTGTTACTGCTGTGTGTTAATACACCATGTGCCAGTAACTCTTCCTCAGAAAAGATACAGTTTGACTTTTGCACAGTATTTCTTAGGCTTTGGCATGCATGGTTTCACAAAGCTGTGCCTCAGTGACAGGAGTGAGATTTTGATCTGCTTCTGGCAGTGGACCTACTGGAGCCTGGAGAGCATAGTGCTGCAGGAGCAGCACTCTTTTAGGAGAAGAATTATGCTTGTTGTGTTTTGTTACTTTTCCCCCTCTGTCAGCCATAGGCCTGCTAATTGTAAGGTATGTATCTCTGGTTGTAGGAGAAGATAAGCCCTGCTGGTTGTCCTTTTTATTTCCTTGTTTGGAAGCGGGAGTGCTGTGTAGAGCTGTGGATGATTTTGCTGATACATGCTCCAGTGCATAGTTCATACTCGGAAAGATTCATTAGAGCTGAAGTAAGCTCCTCAAGTGGACTGAAGGGAGCTTGAAGATCCTGTCCTATCTGCTGCTGAGTTTCCAGATTGGATACAGAGGGGTTTTTTTTAAGACCAGTAGCATTTGACCTATCTTTGCAGATTATTTTGAAAAAACCCACACTTTAAACTCTAACACTGCAAGCTACTTGCTTCTTATTTTTACTTTGATCTTTGGTGAGTTCAGTCACTACAACTTAGTCTCACTGTCACTTTTCACAGATCTGCGGCAAAACGTGATTTTTTTATACAGCCTATAATGAATCAAAAGAACTGATGTGGTTTACTTTTCCCTATTATTTCACCTGTTCAATTAAATAAGTTAATAATGACTGAAAATTCAGCAGAGACACACAGAAATTCTTGTTCTCTCTGAAATAATTGAGAAAATTCATTACTTGCCATCTCACCCAATAGCACTTCATCAACTAGTCTTTTTTGAATGTAACATGAATGCTGTAGGTTAGGAGACCTATTTCACATGTACTACAGCAGCAATTAGTTTCAGAAGGAGGAAATACATCATTTAGGAAGCCTTTCATGTTTGATCTCTGAGAAGGGAAGTAGCCACCATGAATTGTGGGCAGTGCTGACAAACTCCAAAATATAAAGTTTTCATATGTAAAAGTTTCAGGAATAAACTGTTTTTCTGTGAATTTAGTAAATGAGTATATAAATTTAGTATGCTGAATTTTTATGCCAAATCACCTGAAAAGTCTTGGCCTCAGACCAGTAAGGCAAAATGGAAAGCAGGAGAATCTCGAGAACTCTACAGAGACTCGGTTGGGTTTTCCCTGTGAGCCAGAGGATGGCCTCTCAGTTTAAGGACAAAGCAGGTTTAATTTCTGTTGCTGCTCCTTCATTGCAACACAAACTCATTCCTGGACATTAACATTCTTTCCTCACTCTGCTCAGTGCTGTGGCTAATAACTATTTATGCAATGAACCCAACAGGCTGAGTCTTCTGCTTGACCGATGGTGGTCTTAAAATGGAAGATATATTAGCAAGGTGGTGATATCATTGCTTTTGTGCTGGTGAGTGTAGCTAGCCTTGTATTTTAATAGCTTGGTGGGGAACAGTTTAAAAATTATTTTGGCTGATCTCTGGGTGCCATTATGAACTTAACTTTTATTCCCATTTCCAAACCTTTTAGTTTTAAGTCTCTCATGTGGCATTTGTTAATCAGAATATATATAGAATCAGAAGCAAATGAAAATTAGAATAATGAGGATGGAATACAAAAATATCTGTGATTTTTTTGTTCGTACATTGTCGTTTTTATTACAGTAATGAAATGCTTAATAACGTACTCTTCAGCTGGTGTAATATATCTTGAGATGGTAGAATTAGTGCATATTTTGGAAAACCCCAATGACAATAAAAGGATACACAGTTTTATGACTAGGTAGCAAACTGGCAATATCACCTGCATGCTAAGTGCAGCTAAAATAACCTAACTAATGAGATAATGTGAGATAACATATGGGAGTAAATAAAAAGGTGTTGGATGGGTGAAGAAATGCCATAAGTTAAGTCCATATATAGTTCAAAAAATGTTATGGTTCTGACTCAGGCTCATGAAATTGTGGAAAGTGAGAGTTAAGGCTGCCTCTCTGCACTTAATATGCCTTGGTGCCTTTCCAGCAAATATTTTATTATGTGAGCTGTCCCAGTGATTTTGGAACGTGAGAAGCATTGTGGACGTCTCTGAGGGTTTGACAGTGAATTTTTCCCATAGATCTACAAGCAAGGACAAAAGTCCATAGAATGGGGAGAGAGAGAGAAAGTTTTCCAGTTCCATTTTGGGTCTGTTGTGGGCAAATAACCTTTCTGTTCAGCCTACCCCCTTCATACTAAGGCATGACTGAAATGTTTTATTTACAAATTTGGAGTGTGGCTAGAGTTTGGACAGAAGATCTTCATTTTATGTCCCCAGAAAATGTTTTAGTCACAGAGGAAGTTACTTCCACCCCTTCAGCATAGGCAGTCATGCAAACCTGCAGTCAAGGCTCTCTTCTTTCTGACTCAGATCGAAAGCTTTCCCATAAAATTGTTGAAATGGACAGGTGAACTCAATGTAGGCTGGTACCTCATTATTGAGTTATTCCGCCATGATGCCATGAAAAACATGGTTTCCTTCTCCTGTGAGACAAAAGCAACAATCAAAGCTTTAAGAGCTGGCATATTATAAAATGGCTGGTCAGCGCTTTGGATGGTGATGCTAACAGAGAATGAGGCTTTCAGTCTCAGCTCTTACATGCACCTCCTTTCTTTGGTATCTGAGCCTCATGCACACCCCAATGAACTGCTCTTATAGCTGTCTATTTTAGAAATGGGAATGTGAAAGTGGGAAAATGTGTTGCAGAGCTGAAAGTTGATTCCTCTTCGTGCAAGTACCTCGTCCAGAGCAATGGTCCCAGGATCTCTCTTCTCATAGCTCCAATTTTTCTGCACACAGCCAATTGGGTTACTGGTTCATAGAGCATTTCCTTTAGGTTGCCATTTTGTTCCTGCATGCTTAGGATGCCTCATTTTCTCATTAACATCAACAGAAATAAAAATAACCCCCCAATTTCTTCAGCTGAATTGTGAGTAAGTGGTACATACCAGTCTGCCTGGCATCACTGGCTGTTCTGTGGCATCAGAGTCGGTATCTCTTCAGTTTACCTGTTAACTGTACTCTGGAAACAAATTCTTTTGTTTTCAGTTTTCTTTTTCTTCTTAGTTTGTAACAAAATACCTTTATACTTACCACCAATATCTCCCAAGACTTAGGGAAAATTAGCAAGGTTATAAAATCTACGGTGTGTGTGGTTTGCTGTTGCAGCTGTGCTTTAAAGGAAAAGTAATATACTCACTTGTCCTCCTTAGAAAGATCTATAAATTAGCACTCTTTGAAAAGTTCCTGATGCCTAGTACAATTTCTATATGTTACAGTCAAAATGTGGGTATTCCTTTTTTATCACTTCAGTCAATTTAAACAGCCTTGCCAAGATCTGAGTGGTCTCTGCTCCAACCTTTTTCCATATAACATTTTCTGACCTTGTCTCTTTCCTCTAAGGGTCTGAGAAATGGGGTACCTGAGAGGTAGAGAGTCCCCACAGTGACTCAGTGCCTTTGCAAGAGTCGGTAAGGTCAGCTGTCCATATGGCAAGGGTGAGCATGACCTGGCTGGATGTCCTGCATCCTGAGCGGCTCCCCCCTGGCTGGTCAGGCTGAAAACCATCATGCCTTCCGTAGGGATGAGATTGTCTCCTTCAGGGTGCCTTTGGAGAGTTTGTGCCTTCACTGGAGAGCCTGCATGTCTGTTTCCAACCATCTCACTGGAATGAGTGATTCCCGTGCTGGAATAATTGTTTATCCAACCCTCTTCAGCTCAGTTAAGGGGTTAAGGGCATACTTCAAATGCAGCACGTTACTGTCTTCTTGCAGCACTAAAAAAGAAGAAGAGAAACTTAAGGCAAGTGAGAAGGATTTGTGGTAGCTCTGTTGCCAAGGAGTTTTTCTTAAATTCTCACCTTCCATAATATCTGAGTAAAAATAATATTGAATCTATTAAATCTTCAAGTTTCTTACTTTTTCTTATCAACACTAGGATGAAGCAGTTTACAGTCTCCAGAAATGCACATGAGTGAGGCAGAGATATTAGAGTTGTTCTTGTCCTTCCATGCCCTGTCCCCTGTGTTTCTTAATCTGCATGTGCAAATTAAACTGAAATTAAACTCTTAATTTATCACCATGTTGTGGTGACAGCAGGCAGGATCAGAACACTTTTAAAAACACGTAGCACCACATTAACATCAGAAACAGATTCTTCCCCAGAGAGGAGAGAAGATTTTAAAGAATGCAGAAAGATGCCACAGGGCTGTAATCCCTCTCAGTGCACAGAAAACAAGTGATTGCTGTCAAAACCCTTGGAAGGGGAGGTGGGTCCAATAATGTGCAAAACATATGTAGGATAAGGCTTTTCCACTGGAGATGAGAACTTGAAATAAACATTAGCGAAAACAACAACAACAGCAACAACAAAAAACAAATGAATAAACAAAAAAACCCAAAACACAAACCAAAACAAAACCCAAAAAACCCCCACAAAACATGGCAAAAGAAAAAAGAGAGGAGTGTTGTATGGTAATAACTCAATGTGATTGCCCAGAGAACTGCTCCAAGGAGTGTCCATCTGGATGCAGCTCGTCTTTAGACTCTACCCACGTCCCCATGCTCTCTTTGCTTACTGTGGTATGCTCTTGCAGGGGTTTCAGCTGGCTCCTTGTCCTTCATGGAATACTAGCAGGTATCCCAGGATCAGTGAGGGCCATTTGTGAAGACAGCCTGTGGTCCAGATTTAGTAAAGCTCTTAAACACGTGCTTAAGGGATTTGCTGATTTGGATGCTGCGCTCTCCGCTGGCTCCGTCCATGTCTTTTGGCTCACTGACTCTTTGGCTCTGCAAGTGCTCTAGGACGCTCCTGCCATCGAAAGCTGGGCCCCCTCTTCTCTGCAGCATGACAAGTGGGGCAGGCATGCTGGCCTTGCCTCAGCAGGTATGTCTTTTCTCTGTTAATTTGTGGTGGGAGATGAGCTCGCTGGGCCCATGCTCATCCTGGCGGGTAGGAGCATGCTGTGGCATGTGGGGCCACAGTGGATCATCCTGTCCTGCTGACAGTCCCATAGAGCGTGGTCCCCAGCCCTCTGCCTGCCATGTGCCCGCCAGTGCCACTGGTCTCCAGGAGGTGACCACCCGTCCCGTGGACTCCACTCCAGTGCTGTCACTCTCTGCTCAGAACAACCTCATGTTGCAGAGGGAACCCTACAGGGCTGTGCCTTCTTTTGTGGCAGTGAGGAAAGGCACGGGAAAACGCTTCATTTAAGTGGTTGTGCTTTAGAGACATTTCTGCCTTAAACTTATTGCACTGGGGAGGTTGTCTTTCCCACGAGGGGGGCAGGAATGAGATTTCAAAGCCTTTGCAAATATGACAGTTTTAAAGCTTGCTGTCTGGATGAAGGCCTTGGACATCACTTCTAAATGCTGAAATTCCCAGTCTTTGAGAGCACCTAAGTGATTTAAGACCCTAGGTCTGAGGGCATTGGCAGGAGTAATTTTCAGATCTCCTAAGTTACTGTTCTTTTAAATTAAGTTTTGCTGCCTTAGGATCTTTTCAATATGTTACCCTTGTTTCTATATCACACTTCAGATTACAAAATCTTCTTAAATATTTGTATTCCCACAGAGACTGGGTAAAATGAGTTTATTTTTTTGCTCCTGCTTTGCTTCCTCCAAGAGACCCCAGCTGGGAGAAGTTGGAGATCCCCATTTGTTGTGTTTTGTCCAGTCCAGAGGTGCCCCTGCCTGCAGCAGTGATGCTCTGCAGGGAAATGCAAACTTGCCAAGCTTTGCTTACGTCAGCCCAGCATGTGGTTCACCTCACTGAAAGATGCACAAGTCTGACACGCTTTGGAGATTGGCCAGGAGAGATGTATTGCGTGGCAGAAGCAGGATGCACGTCCCTCCTGCACTGCTTGGGATCTGTGTGCCAGGCCAGGGCCCCCGCAGGCTCCTTTGCTGAGACAGGTGCTGGTGTTCTTCATGCAGCCACTGCTCCTTCCTTCATGGCAGCAGGGCAAGAGCAGAGCCTGTGGCCATGCCAAAGCCTCTCTGGAGACACCTGTACGGATAAGTCAAGGTGCAGGTTGATTTTCTCCACAGAGGTCGGGATCCACCCAGGCTTGTGTGCCCATGGCTGGACTGTTGGTTCGCTGTGCCACAGTGCATCCGGACTTCCCCTGGGACACCCTGAATTTGGGTGTTTGGAGAACCTATGCCAGAAAGCTAGCACTGTGGCCCAATATCCCTTTAAAACTGGTGTTTCAGGCCTCCATGAAGAAGTTGACACAGAAGTCTGAATTAGTGGAATTGTTTTGTTGAGGTTTTCTAATAGGGTTGAGGAACTTTGTAAGGGACAGACTCAGGACTTCTGTTAAGTCCAGCCTCAGATTTGAATTTTCTGTCAAGTAGTGCTGGGGCAGGGTAGACAATACAGGGTTAAGTGCTGCAGCTGGGCACTGTTGCCCTGCACAGTGCTGCATTGGAAAAGGGGGGGAGAGAAAGCTATGCCTGAAATTATTCTACAAACCAACATTTCTGCTAATTCACCTGCAAGAAGCAAACCACTTCAAGGGCTTCATTGAAGAAAGAAATATTTTTCCCTTAAGAAGCTTTAAAAGAAAGGGCCCTCTTGACAGAAAAGAAATCCTGGTGATTCAGCTGAGCAGAGTGCAGTGTACTCAGCAAATAAAAAGAAAGAAATGAAAGTGTTAGCAGAGCCTTGATTATTGGTGACAGAGGAGCATTAGCCAAGTTATAATGGATTGTCAAACTAGGCTCATGTTTGCTTAGCCTCCCAAGTTCTTTGCACTGAGTCAACATGTAGCCATCTGGGATGGAGGTGGGGGGAAGTAGGTTTTTGTTTTAAAAAAAAAGTGAAAATCAGTTGAATTTATGTTTCTATTCTAACGGAAGAAGTGTTTAAAAGGAAAACATACCTTTCAGAATGAAGCATTTGTTTTTGTTCTCTACAAGTGCTTGTTTGAATTCATGTTTGTTAAAGGGCTTGTAGTTAGTAAATCATGGAGGTTTCCCTTGGTAACATAAAAATAGGTGTGATTGGAAAATTTGTAGCAAGAAAATAAAACTGCCTTTTACCCACTTGGACTGCACTTGATTTGGTGAGATATTTGTAAACCCGGTTTGACTTAAAAGTACATTTCTTTAAGAAAAAAAGTATCATTGAGACAGAAATTTTCCGGGAGGACACATAGAAGTTGCAGCAACAACACCATGGATCATATGTCCACCCAAGGACACAGCCATTCCCAAGTGGTGGTGCTTACTGATGAGGGAAACACAAAACACTCAAGTATGAAAGCAAGAACAGCTTGCAAAACAAAGACGTATTTTCTGTAGCACATATAATTTAATGTTCCGGCCTTGTCCTTCTGTATGCTAATTCAGTCACTCCTTATATTTAGGACCGCTCGGCTTTGATAGGCACAGCCGTGGTGACCCCTTGTCATTGTATTTGTGTGTGAAAATAATTGTGCCCAGCTTTCTACCACACTGCAACCTGTGCTGGTCAAAAGCCCAGCGGGGCAAATGCACAAACAACAGCCAGCTTGAGATGGCTTTGGGTCAGGACCTTGTGCTAATGAAAAAAAGGAATGATCCTTCTGAGTGCAAAGTTTTGTCTTTGTCCCACACCGCTCCCTAAGGGAGCCAGGAACAGTGCCGTTATTTTCACACACTGACAGGAGTGCACAGGTGAGGAGGAGGCAGGCACAGACATCGGGATGAAGATTTGACTTTAGCCCTCCAGTCTCAGCTGAGGCTTTTTGAGGGCCAGGGGCTACCATGGATGACTCTGCAGCACAACTGATAGAAATAGTCCACTGAAGGTGCATTTGCTGGTACCTTGAAAAAATTCTGTGCTTGTTGGTTTCATCCAGTTAACCACCAAGGAATTTCCTTGGGAGTCACTGTGCTACTACATCTGTCTAATTTTGAACAGAAAATCCGGTTGGTGACGGAGTCCCAACATTTTGTTTTGGTGTTATATATGTGGGCAGATTTAGTAACTTGCAAAATTCAGTATATCATAATCAGTTTCTGGGTCACTAAAGAGACTTGGCAAACTTTTGGTGTACTTTGTAATGTGTGTTTTCTGTTTTAAGTCAAACCAGAGTGAGAGCCCTGACTGTGAACAGATTTATTTCATCTGTTTTTAGAAGATATCTTTTGTTTTGTTGCACATAGGAAAAAGAAGACCCTGCTGGAACATTGCACTCATAAAACAAGAACAAAATAGAAGAAACAATTATGGAACAGGAATATTTGAAGACACGATATGTCGGTAACTTAACTTGCATTCAAATTAAACTATTTTTAAAGTAATATAGTCTTTCTTATTCTGATGCGCTAATAAAAAATGTTTATTCAGCAAGGGTTAACTTTCTCTTGTGCACAAGGTTCTAATTCATTTAAATCCCTGTTGAGTTTTTAGCACACAAATGAAGTGTTATGTGGTTATGCTGGAGCACTTGGCATTGGGTGAATTTTTCCCATCATAATGTTGACTTACTAGACATGTGCAAAGCCTGTCCACCTCGCTGTGGCTGTGCCTGTGTGGCAGAAAGCAGCCCTGTGAGCAGCCCTAATGGGGATGGACCAGTCCAGGTCTGTGTGCAGTGAACCCCCCGCCACTGGGGAGGACAGTGCGTTTTGCTGGGTAAATGTCCTGACCCAAGGCACTCTGCGTTTTCCGAACTCCATTAAGGAGTTTACAGATCTTACAGACCTGGGAAGACTAAGAAAATGCTTGTGAAATTTAAACAAAACTGAGTATCTTCACACACTTTAGGCAGGTACTTTGGTGCATGCGGATTGCTTTTGGTAGCTGCAGGGACTTTATGCTGTGAAGTATTTTAGAGTGATGACACTCAGGACCAGGATTGCATTTCCAATGTATGGATCACAGAGATTCAGGGGTAATACCAAGCCTAGGCCTGTTTTGTAACACGTTTGCGGTAACTGAAGATGAAAAGTTGGTGTTTGCATGTGGCATGTTGAGTCCTACCCTGATATATGACAAAATAATAGAAACGAAAACAATTCTGTAATGACAAGGGTGTATGTGGGCTTCTTCTTGTGAAAATATACATTATTGTAAACTTATCCCATTGAGTGAGAAGAGAGGAGACACTAATACTTCATATACCAGTGCTGGGCTGGTTTTCATTTACCAGACCTTCTTTGTACTCTTTTGGCAAAGTAAAAGTCTTTGCATGGCTGAAAATATAAATTGCACATCAGAAAAGGCTTTTTTTTTTTGCAATACCAAACTAGCATAAAAGAGACTTGGTGTAGAGAGGGCCAGACTTATTGTTTGCCTTTCCTTGGCCTTTTCTCATCAACCCAAGCCAGCTTGTTCCAAAACTTTATCAGCATATGGACTGGAGTTATAATTTGATTTGGACTGTTCTTTTTTTTTGAAGGAAGCGTTAATGCTTCCAAAAGAGTGACTTTCTTAGGGTGTTGAAACAACATAACATTTGTATTCTATGATGTTCTTTATAGATATTTACAAGTATTAAAACCAAGTATTTACAGTATCTCTCTGTAGCAAATATCTCTTGATTGGGAATTTTTTGCCTACTTGGTTGTGCTACAGGCATAAAAAGTCTTTAAAGAGGCTATGTTAAAAAAAAAAAGTAAAAATGCATCCTAGTTTGCGAAATCAGTAGAAATCTTTCTTCCGGTTAAATTTTCAGTTTTGAAAGTTAAATAATTAAGACAAGGTGGTGCTAGCTCATAGGTGGGACTTGATAATCTCAAAGGTCTTTTCCAATCTAGGTCCCATTCCAAGTTGATTCTGTGATTCTGTGAAGATTAAAAGATAGGTTTTCGTGAGAGTTTTAGGGTGGGTCCCATGTTTATAGCATATTCATTTGAATACTCAATAAACTGAATTTAGCCTGAAAACCTATCCAGAAGTGGGATGGGGATTTAATTCTCAGTGGTAACATTGCATGCAGGAAGACAAAAGTAAGTGAAGGGAGTAAAAAATTACATCTGTTTTTGACCAGACGGTTCTGTGTTTACAGCTAGACACTCATCATACTTGCATTTTCACATGTTTTGTTTTCAGGGTTAACTTGAAAGAATATGAATCATGCAGAGGGCAAAGATCGAGGTAATTTTCCTGACACTGAATATTTTACTGTAGGATTCACAGACCGCTTACCCTCAGCAGTATGAAAATCTTCTTATTGCCCTTAGGCTGTTGTTTTGTGAAAGGTTGCAGTGTAACATGTGCGTCCTACTTCCTGGTTTCTCCATGGAGTAATCTAAAAAGTCCTTGAAAATTTAGAATGCTCCCTTTTAATTGCCACAGTACTTTGGAGTCACAGTCTGCTTGATAAATCACTGTCCCTCCCCCCCTTACTGATAAATTACCAGTGTTTGACATAAAAGTACACCTTAACTGTTACTTGAACTTTTGATTTCAGTATTAGGCTATGGAAAAAAAGGAGTGATGCTTTGGATGTGGAGCAAAAAAATAAGGAATAGAAAATGCCTTGACTTTGGTCACTATCAGTGTTATATGGCAATATGTACCTATTTCAAGATTTTGCTGTACAGTGGAAATGAAATCTCTGCTAAGTGGGCAGATGTTCCTGAGTTATGTAAGATCAAAACCTGTTAGAAAAATGAATGGCAGCGAGCAGCCTGACATTAAATTACAGTATTGATGATGAGGAGGGCACGTCTAGTTCTCCTTCTCTAAAAGCTAATTGCAAAGTGATGTGCTATTTTAGCCACTAAAAGCTTCTCTGAGCATGGCTTGTCATAGAATTACTCTTACTTTCATTTCAAGCTGCATTCTCTTCTGAAACAGACTTATATGTAGATGAACCTCTTTGGCTAGGGGTGCTTACACCCAGATCCATCAGTCCTTCAATGCTCAGCATCTCTACACCTGACTTAGAAGCTCCTAGCACTGGAAACAGAAAAATACAGGTTAGAGACCTAAGTTCCATCTTCACTGAATAAGTAGAAATCAGCATATGAGAATGGGGTAGGTTATTGCAAAATTGTGTCCATAAATGTCAGTAATGAGAATTGCTAAGAACTAAAAAGAAATAACATAAATACAAACCACACAGTAGATGGAAAACAGAGATGCTCTATAGACATATCCAGAAGGCTTAGATTTTGGAACAAACTTTGTTGGGAAGTAGCCGAATTGCTGTCACTGAGGTCTTTCAAGAAGAGATTAGACAGAATCTAGGAGGGACAGTCTGGGCACATTGGAGCTTGATTCAAAAAAAGGCAGCACATATTTTATGAGATGAAATCACAGAAATGTCATGCTGGAAAAGATTTCAAAAGATTAACTTACTTGATCCTGCTATGGACATACTGACAACGTGGTTGCAGTAAGGATTGGCTCTAGCTATTTTGTGAACATGCTGATATTGGAAATCCATGACCAATTCAAAATAATTGTGATGTTTTTGAAACCAGATATTGATTTCGGTTTTTTTCTGAGCTAAAAGACTAACACACCATGAATTAGTGGTAGGCCCCTTGCTGTACTTGTGATTTGTGACTTTCGGTGTCTCTAAACTGGGGAAGAGAACGCTGTCTTGATGAACTATTAGGTAGACAGTAAATATTAACATACATAAAAAAATGTATCAAACTTATGTCTACAAAGGTGTAATTTCTGGCTAGACTGTCCTCAGCTAGTTGTTACGGACAAAATGTCCTGTTGCATCCCTTTTAAAATTAGTGTGTTTCTTTTTCGGCTGCGTGCTTCAGATGAGTTCCACATGTACTCCAAATTTTAAAAATTCATCATTGGTGTCTTATTATCACTTGAAATTGCTTCATAGTTAGGTCAGATCCAGGATTCTCATTTGTTTTTCATAGCATGGATCACATTTTAATACAGAGTGTCTTGTGTATCTCTCCTCTTCCCATTCTGCAGTTGTGAAACATCCTTGTGTTATGGGTAGTTATTACATCCATGGAAGAGTGAAGTTAGGAAAGTATTTCATGCAACTTTAGCTTCATAACAGTTTAACAGCTGGGACTGGGGAGAGCCAGCACTGTGTGACTGGCCAGTTCTCCACTGCAGGCCATTCCTGAGAACATCTGACAATATAGTTTTATAGTATTTTACTTCTAACTTGTCTATCTGAGTTCATTATTGGTTGTTTCTAAGGATTCTGCCTTCCTTGAGTTCTCTGTCCCTTTCCATCTCTCTTTTCCTCTCTGCTGACAAGACCAAAGATGGAAAGCAGTGTGAAAGGCAGCACCCTTCAAGTCACAGGTTACTGACACTGCGTGTGAGTGTGGGGGCAAGAGGAGAGAGACCACAGGCCAGTACAGGCTTTTCTTCCAGGAAACTGGGAGAAGGTCTGGTCAAGTATTCCTCACTATCCCTGCTTTTTGAAAAAGGATTTAATTTTCAGCCAAACACCTACCTCTAAGGAAACTGGTTGTTTTTTTCTGGAAATTGCCAGTACAGAGCTGGGGCTGTACCTCTGCCTGTAGTGCAGTCCTGCCTGCACCCCAGGAGAGTTGTTGGTGAGGGAAGATGGGGTACATCACATGAGGAGAAGTCTTCAGGGCATCTGTCCTCTGAGAGGCTTCAAGCTGGCCACAGCTGTGTTGTGCAGCCCCAGGGGATTTTCAGAGCTGTGTAGGGACCTCCCTCTTCCTTTCCATGCAGTTTATTCTAGTGGGTTTTCCACCCTTTCGAAGATGACTGACAGCATGGGAGACTCCCTCCATGCCCACTTAGAGGCATTTTCTGGCTCTGCTCAATGAAATATGCTAGCCAGGATGAACACTTTTTAATAAGTCAATTTAACTCGTGAGGTTTGTATATTCATTTAATGTTTCTCTCCCTTTTTCCTCATGAAGAGGTGCTGCCTGCTCATTATTTGTAATCAGAAAGACTCTTTGAGGATAGCTTAAGGGATTAAACTGACCAAGTTTATTTTGTTTGGTCATTAGGATTGTACAGAACACAATACAAATGTGAACATTACCAATCCAAAATGAGTGCTCTGTTGCAATGATGACAACAGGAATTGAGTAAGCTCTGCCAAATATATTACTGCATTTGTATTTGTACACACTTATTTACGATATAGCCATTGTCACAGATCGCTTGCAGGACTGGGTGGATGACTGATCTGGCCCCAGAGGGCATTTCTCATGTGCCTGCGTTGTTAAAGCCCTCAGAAGCCCAGGAGCATTCCTGCATGCCTTGTACCAGGACATCCCTAAGCAAAGATGTGCTGCCAGCTCTACTTCACCATGTAGCACCTGGGAGCACCACCATGCCACTGTCAGATGAAGCGTCTCTCATGGGAGTATAGTTCACAAGCATGCTGTTTAATTGTAATATAAAAATTATAGACACTGGCTAAAAATGCACCATTTTGACGAATATGATAAAGAGGTTGTATTGGGATGTCTTGCTCCCTCAGTCTTTCATAAAATCCCTATAAGAGCTAAAAGTAAAGGTTCTCTTGGAAGTGTGATGTGAGGGGAAAAGGGCATTCTGCATTTCAGCTTTCTTTAATGTGGATATTATGAGAGGAGTTGGCATTGTGGGGTGGAAGGTTCTTAAAAGGCCAAACCCACTGTGAAAATCTGTTTCAGTACTAACATGGAAGCATGAATTTAGTTGCTCAGTGGTTACTCACCAGTTCTGAAAAAAACATAGAAATTGTTTCCAGGTTCAAATTAGTCAAAACAATGTGCGCTCTGTGACACACTGGACCTTAAGTTTATGGCAAGAACCTCCAGTTTCTTTGGCAGTTCAAAGCAGAGCTCTACAGTGCACTGAAAGTTTTGTGGCAGCTTCATAAGCTTTCCCAAATTCTGCAATATATCGAGCAGTGAGTGATTTGATGACACATATTAAGTGGATTGAAATTGCTCCTTGTATATAGCTTAAATGAGGCTTGATCTGGGGTTTTGGCATGGTGAAGATGGAAGGAGCTTGACACAGAGGAAGGAAGATCTTCTGTATACATTGAAGCCAGAGGACTTGGAAGAGGAGTTCTGGGCATTTAATGATTACAAACTCCCCCTATTTTTTCTATATTTGCTGTGAGCACTAGTTTTGTCTGCTGGATGATGGGTGGACTGGAAGTGTAGGGTGTGCTCTGGGTGAACTGGAAGATGAGCGAGTGCTCTGCAGCAACAACAGGTTTGGCCCAGGCACGTCAGACCCAGACGGGGCTGTTGTACTTGGATGGAGCTCTTCTGGGATGTTGCAGCAAATAAGGTAAGGTAGTCTTTGAAAGGTAAGGTAGTTTCTGGGCAGTGTTTGCTGCTGTCAAAATGACAAATATGTTGAAAGCTGAAATCTGTGTTGAAATGGTTTTCTTCTATCTTTTGGACCAAGTGGGTTTTTTAGATGATAACTGACATTTCATCCAGTGCAATTCCAGGGCAAAGAACCTTCAAATTTGATTATTTCTAAGTATTAAGACCTTTCTGTCATATAACTCAGTGCCATCAATGGCTTATTGGAACCTTTTGTTGAGGTCTGTAACTGGAGAGAAGACCATTTTCAAACTTAATATATTTCACCCGATTAGAAGCAGGGTCCAAAAAAGTCCCCTCTTGTCCACAGTTAAATAGGGAGGGGATGAAGATAAAGCTACTCCAAGTATTATCTCAAACTAAAGAATACTTTACTTTTGTTTGATAATGAGACTATATTTTGTAAGGCGGACTATGGGAACAAAGGTATTCAGGAGTAACTGTGGAAGTGCAAATGAGTGTGCCTGCAATTGAGGAGTAGCTGGATAATGTCCATCTCATAACAGTCAAAAATATGGCAGAGGAAATTGCAAGTCTGGTAGAAAGGATTTTTAATAACCTATGAACTCCAAGGCAGCACTTTGTGATTGAAGGATAATGCCTGTAGCACCCTCTGTTACTGAAAGGGAAAAATAACCTGGGCAGCTCATTAGTGTCACCTCGGTAGTGTGTAGAGATTTGAAACAATAGAGAACAAAGAAAGGCAAGTGGAGAATGTAAAAATTAAAAGCAACAGGAGTTTTTCAAAGGTGAATTGTACTATGTTAGATGATATTTCTCTTTCACAAGGTAATTCCTCTTCAAAGGAAGTGAAGTGTAGAGATTCAGTCTAGCAGGGCTTCAGTGCCACTGAGCAGTGCAGGAGTCTGAAATAACCTGAGGGAGATGAGAGTTTGTAGGCAGACTCTCAAGTGGTAGGGAACTGTTTAAAGAAGAGGCCACAGAGCTGCCACCTGAAAGGGCAAGGATTGAGCTGGAGGAGCCATGGCATTCCTCCTATAGCATCTGGAAACTGTTTAATTGTGCCATTGATAACTTTGTCACCAGAAGTCACAGCATGCTTAAGCGCAGGCTGAGGATACCAGCTGGGCATCGTTGTCTGCTGAAAGAAGGTTTGAAATAATATCCCAGCAAAACCAGATGGACCTTCCGGATGGCGTGTGAGCAGTTGGACAAAATATAGCAAGGCAGAGGGCAAGGTGAAGGAAGTTAACACCTCACTATGCATTCCTCTGATGAGACATCCTAATGTAACCTCCTATGCTGAGAAAAAGTTGCTTGCTTTATTAAACAGTCTCTGATTAGGTGATCCCAAGCTACTGTTTCTCATAGCATGTCAGCCAAGTTTCATGTAAAGACTCTAAGTTGGCTGGAGTTACTCCGAGAGTTAGAGGTGGATCAGGCAATTTGTTCTGGGGGACACTTGCTTTTTCTTCTGCAGAAGTTAAAAGTATGGACTGGATGAAGGGCAGTGCAGAAAGATAATGGTTAATGCATATAAACATGGTTGAATAGCTACATCAGAAGCAGGACTTTCTGTCTCTAATGGCAGCACTGCTTATGTCAAAATTTCCATTTTGGGAAAAAGAATGACAAGGAGTTTTAAAAAAATATTAATGAAATTTTGGAAAAAGTGAAATTTGTATTTGGGAACATTTTGATTAGCAAAAAAGTTTTGGCTGTTCTACTGTTTGCTAAAAAACCTGGTTTTTTAGAAATTAAAATTTCTAGATATTTGGAGGGTAGCTTAAAATATTTCAACATTAAAAAATACGATAATCTTACCTATATGCATACATGCTGGATTTATATTGTCTAGTTAGTACTTTTAAAAGTTAAATGTGATGTGATGATAAGAGTGATGATAAAGCAATTAATATTTTCATGTCTCTATTCTCAGCTCTAGCACAGGAGGTTTTTAGAGGTAGATTGTTGAGACCTACTTTGCAATGACTGTGACAAGGTAGTGCTGGGCTGGAGAATGTACTTCCAGAAGTGGTGCAAATTGCTGTTGGGAGAAGTACAGATTTGCATTCTCCTGTGTTTAGACTTAGAAATAGGGAGGGAGGAGATGTAGGACTTGCTTTTTTCTGTAATCACTGGTGAATCACTTAGAGAAAGTTTTCGAACTTGGGTCACTCTACTTAACTTACAATTCCAAATTAATGTGTCAGCCTATGTGGCATATGTTTCAGAGGGCCCGTATGTCTACTGGCTTTGGGAGTAGACATACAAATTTAAAAAAAAAAAAAAAAAGCAGATTTAGGCACTGAACATCAGACATCTGACTTTGAGAAAAAAAAATACTACTTTTAATCTGTCCTGCTTTAGTTTCTTCTTAATGTGAGATCCCAAGTTGCAAACCAAGATTATCTTGACGTTTTCCTTTGCCTTTTTCAAGGAAAAATTCTTGCTGGCTTCTATTCAGCAGAGCTTTGGACAGAGCAAAGGCTGAGAATAGAATGATTAAGCCTCGGTCAGAACCTCTCTTGCTTCTTTGTGACTTCCAGATCTCCATTCTAAGTCACTCAGATGCACCTCCAGCACCAGGAATTAATCATCTGCTGACAGAGGGAGAGTGAAAGGCCATTAGTTTTATAGGAGCTTTTCCCTCTTGAAATTCCATTGCTGTTTGACTCTTTCTGAGAGATGATGTTGAAACTAAGGATAAATTCAGTTTCAACATTTTCATATTCTTTGCAGTCACTGCCAGGAAAGTGCTCAAGTCTTATGCAATAGTGGCCTGGACTCCTTTCAACGTTTGCTGTGGTCGTCACGGCACTGTAATGATCTCAGTTCCATGCATCCCGAGTGCTGGATGCAATCTGCTTGGAGAGGCTTCTCTGCACAGGGCTGAAACTTCAGAAGCAGTCACCGAATCATAGAAACCTCTGAGCTGGAAGGGACCCATAAGGATTATCAAGTCCAGCTCCTGGCCCTGCACAGAACCATCCCCAAGAGTCACACCATGTGCCTGAGAGTGTTGTCCAAACACTTCATGAACTCTGTCAGTCTTGGAGCTGTAACCACTCCCCTGTGGAGCCTGTTCCAGTGCCCAAACACCCTGCGTCTGTGAAACCTTTTCCTAATACCCAACCTCCCCTGACACAGCTTCATGCCATGCCCTCAGGTCCAGTCTGTGAGTTGTGTTTGCAGGAACCCTCCCGTGTGGCACTGGACCAGATGGACAGAGTGGCTCTACGTACAGCACAGGTACAGCAGTGCTTCCACCCCTGAGCTGCCCCACCTGGGCACTCGTGGCAGCCTCGCCCAGCAAACAGGCAAAGAGAGCTGCAGGCTGTGGACCCCAGATGCAGCAGCCCACAAAAGCTTGCTTACGTGCCTTCACGCAGTGCAGCCTTCCTTCCCACCCAGTGTCCTGGTGCTCCTGTTGGTCCTGCTGCACACGTGGGCTTTTTGTATCCCCACAGCTCTTGGGAGATGCAGATGGCAAGAAGCAGGCTCTTCTTTCATGTGTCCCCCTCTGTTGTTTAGAGCACCATCTAAGCACCTGACTGGATTTATTTTAATGTGGAAATATACATAGTGTGATTCAGAATTTACCTTTGGCTCTCCAGTTTTTAGGGAAGGCTGCTTTGTGTAATAACTTTCAAGAACTTGCAGGAATTTCCCCATTCCCCTCAGACAGCCACGTTACTGACTTCTCATTCCAGAAGGAGATGGTGTTGGCTAATGGCTGGAACATTGTAGTCTTGTCACCTTGTTTATAGCACCTCTCTGTTACTATCCATATGACCTACAGCATGAGGGCTAAGCTATTTCTTTATCATTTTTACTGTCTGTGAAAGAAGGTTAAAACCACCAGCTTTGTGGGATGTTGTAAAGCTTTAATGGCTCAAAATTACTTTGAAATTATCAAGTAAATGATTGCAAATTAATGCCCAGACAGTTATTAGAATTCTCTAATTCTCCTGACGCATGATGTCTGGCTACTTTGAAGTGTCCCTTCTGTGTTTGTTTGGGGTTTTTTAGTAGCTAAATTGCCTTAGTGTGGAGAAACAGGAGTAGTTTGTGCAAACACAAAAATCCCTGAAGATGGAAAGAAATAGTACTTGTATGAGACAGGAAAGGAATGACTCAGTAGTTAGTTTTTGGAAGAGAGAATTTGATAGGGAAAGTGGGTAAATTTAAAGGTCAGTCTTGGTTACAAAATAATATTCAGATTACTTAATATAATACCAATTTTTCTGTTATTTCATCCCTATGAGGCAAAGTGCTTGCAGTTATTCAGGCAGCAGACTCTTCCCTTAAGAAATTCAAGCAATCCAAAGCATAATTGCCCCTCCCTCATTGAAGGCATATTTCCACAAACTCTCACCTCTCTCTCCAACCTCAAGGTTACTACATGGAGATTATAATGAGAAGGAAACTTGATATATTCTTTGTCTTCAAACTTGTAGAATTGTGATACCCAAAGGAATCAGTACTTTGTGATTTATGACTCCTGTATTTTGTTATGAAGAAATGTTAAACATCTTTAATACGTTAAATATCATGTTATCCAAGTTTGGCTGCTGATTGCAGCGTGCTCGCCCTTTATTCCCTAGAAGAATTTGTCGAATACCTTTCTGTAACTTTCCACATTGCTATCAGCTTTGCAGTGCTATGCCTTATTTGTATAATTGGAAGCTTTTCCAGTTGTCTGGGTAATTGTACCATCTGAGGGATATTATCCTGCTTTGTAATAACCTGCAGATTCTTCTGAATCACTTCCTATGTTAATAAAGCCTTTATTTTTGTATTAAAAAAATCTCCAAACCTGTTTTAAACTAAATGCATAGTACGTTCTTCTCTTCTCAGAGGGGTCCCACACAGCTCTTGACTGCACTTCCATTAACACCAAGAAAAATTCCTTTTCTGCTTGAAAGGGAGTAAGTGATAAAGTGCTAAAGTGCTCTTGGGGTGTTGGTGATAGTATCAAGCTGCACAGCATTTTTAACAGATAATACTGAAACATGAGGCAAACCTACCAAAAAATAAAAGGGGAGGAAAAGAAAATATAGAAAGAAAAGACAACTCAAAATAATTTAAACTGAAATGTTGTGTTAGCCAATGACAAGACACCAAGCCAGGAATCAAACAGGTCTGTGCTCTGTTCTGCCTTTTGCCTGGAAATCATGTTCTGCCTGGAGTCAACAGTTTAGCCAGGAAGCAAAACAACTTTTTTCTTAGGAGACAGTGAGTGAAGCTGTAAGTACTGCAACTGGTTGACTGCGGGAGCCAGTCAACACCTTGAGACACCTTGGTTGTCTCAAGGTGCAAAGTTTTTAAGCATTATCTTTATATTGTCTTTAATTTGAAATGCAAAGCTGACTGGTAAAAAGAAGATTTGCTGCTCAGTCATGTCATTTCCTGCCTATTTATTTTCAATTTGCATTTGGTTATCAGAGCAAAAATGAATATTTTTAGAAGTTTGAGTGAAAAAAAACAAGCAAAATAGTCACCAGGACAGTGCTATACTACCGAAACATCACTTTGCTCTTCCAGGAGGGTTTGTGGCAAGAAACAGACATATTACTCCAGGGAGATGGCAGTGGGAAGCCTTTCCCTTTTCCTTCATCTCGTGGAAACACGCTTCTCTATGCATGGTAGTTGTCACTTTCTGCAAGAAGGAAAGAAGTCACCTGAACAGAGAGCCGAGCTGAAGCCTGGCCTGAGAGCATCTGGGCTTTGTGCAGCCTCTCAGCCTGAGCCTTGGAGGAAGATGTATAAGCTTGAGCCTTCACAGCTCATTTCTTCAGATTCTTCTACAAATGCAAATCCTACTGGTCAGAAATTGGAGATCTAAAAAGTCTGCTTCATTTTGCTTACTCTGAATAAAGGATCTCTTGCTTTTAAAGAGCAGGGTGACTTGTCATCCCAGTATGGTAAAACATGCTGTCACTTTTCTCTAAAGGATGTAAAAAACTGCAGTGACCTAAAAGCCCAGAACGTGACAAGTCCTTTGGAAATGAAAAGATGTAAATAACAAAGTATTGCAAATCTCCTTCTGTTTAGTTGAGAAAGAATGTTTAGGAGCCAGAAGGTGCTGCAGTAGTACTGAAGGCTTAGATTTCAAGAGCAAAAGTTTTACAAATTTACAGAAACTTTCAGCATGTGCTTTTGTCCCATTGGAACAGCCACTGGTATATGTGTTCTGTTGAACGGGGATCGGATTATACATGTTCTTTAAATTAAGTACATCCTTAACTGCCTAGTTAGATCAGGGTCTTAGTGGCCTGGATAGGATGAGAAGTACCTCAGATTGAAGGATGTGCAAACAAGCTGGAGAATTATATTAAGAAATCTGAATTTAGGATGCAGCAGATTAAAATTCCTCTGAAGATATGCAGAGAACAAGTAAAAAACCAATGTGACTTCACAGGGGACTACTAAAAGATCTGAGGTTAACAAATGAACTCTGGAAATGGAAAACAGAGGTGGCAGCTACACAAGAACATAATCTAAGTTACTGATAGCAGGAAAAAATGAGAGTTAAAAGCCATGATGATTTAAAACTGGGCAAGGCAAAGCAATTCAGGGATGAGGAGGGGCATTTATAAGCCTTTTAATGGTACTGTGGGCAAATGCGAAACGGCCTGATAATCACTGAGAGGAAAGTAACCCAAAACCTTCCACACTGCAGATACTCAGTTTCCTTTTCAAACTATGTTAGCAGCCAGATAGGGGTTTCAAGTTGAGTATCTACTGATCGGAACAGAAGAAAGGTGTCTCAAAACCAAAAGTGCTTAAAAATCAGCAGATGGAAGTGTGTGCATCAGACAGTCTCCAGTGTAAAAAGAAACAGGCAGTAGGGAAAATCATGGGTAAAAAAAGGTGAAGAATGCTGGTACCTTTTCTAAGCTAGGGACTCCTGAAAATTTCATCCAAAAAATGTCACTCTTACCAAGGCTGGTACAGCCTTCCAAGAGTACTCTTCTGCCTGGCATGGCTATGGCTACAGAATGGGTCACAAGTTGCTGTGGGGAAATTGTTTTTTGACTGCTTGGAATATGTGTCAGTGAACCACTTGTGATAGCATTTATGGCATTCACAACTCTGAACTCACAAAGCCCTCTGAAGCATCCCTGGGATCCCACACTGAATCTCCATCCAGTTGTCTAGTTGTTTGCCATCTCTTATGTGGCTGTCAGCTTGAGAGCATTTTCCAGATGAATAAAAAAAAGTACATGGAGACTAGTTGGAAGAGCAAAACTCGTTATGTATAATCCTGTGGCCACCAAAGTAACAGTGAAACATGGTCTCTGCATAGTTCATATGCTCATGGCTTCAGTGGAAATGTGTGTCCTGGTGTTTCTTCTCCTTTCTCTGTTCTTCAAGAAGTCTTCAGGCATGGCAGCATACAGACTGTCCAACATCCACCCACCACTGGTGAATGAGGGAACTGGAAACTCTGAGGCAAGGAGATGACCCAGGAGAACAAAGACTAAATAGGAGGTGGGTGAGGTTGTAAGTGCCATGGCAGGGAGGACTCAAGGAAGGGTAGGCTGGACAGGGAGGAGATGCGGGTAGGGTGGGTTGGGTCTCCAGTGCAGATAGGGTTGGAAGCCATGCTGATGTTCCTCAGGAATCTTAGATCTACACCCAGTACTGATGGTTGGGGAGGCCTGAGGAGGCCTGGCCGAGGAGGTGGAAGAGACAGACCTGGATGAAAACAAGCTGAAGTACAGCATGTTGAGCCAAGGCTGTGAGAGAGACTTACAACTGCCTAAAGGATCTGCAAAACAGTGAGATTTCTGAGTTCACGATTTCTCTGCTGTCAGCAGATGCCTGGGGAGATCACTGGCAATTAATGTGTCCCCATCCCTAGAGAGCTCTGACAGCCTACTCAGACCACTCTTTGCTTCTCCTTGCTCAGATGCAGAAGGCTGGTGATGCTGTAGACAGTGAAGATCAAGATATTTTGCTGCCACTGCTCATTAGGTAGTGCTATCCACCCTGTGTGTTTTTGTACAGAAAAATGTACAAAATGTAATGGCATTCAGGGCCCATATGTCCCTGGAAGAGGTACTTGCAAGGGCTAAAATTAAACAGCATGGATAATTTTAATTCTGGGTTTCTTCAGCAGTGTTTTGGGAGAAACTTTAATACTGTGTTTTGAACAGAATTTCTGTGCATAATTTCCTGGCTTTACTTCCCTGCCGGACACTTTCTGCAGGCTACTTGTGTGGATATATTTCCTCCTGGACTTCCTCCTTCCAGCTGTGCCACTCTGCTTCGGAGTATGATGGAGTCTTCCTTCTCAGCACCTGAGTCCAGCAAGAAGCACCAGCAGGGCAGAGGAGACCAGGTACCAGGAGATCCACACAGGTGCATGGTCTTGTGTGTCAGCTGTGCCCAGCATGGGCAGCATCCCTGAGCAAGCACAAGGTGGACCTGGGACAGGGCATCCCTTAGTATATGCAATCTGTACTATTTCAGAGGTTTTCCAGTAATTAAACCTCAGGCAGGTTTGTGACGTGGAAGAAGGTAGGAGTAGGGATAAGTAGGATAAATGGGAGTATTTCAGCTGTAGATATATTGACTTAAGTAAACAGGTGTGTCTTGTAAAATGACAGACAATGAGAATATCTCATGTGAAGTCTGATGTTCTCACCACGTATACTAATAAGAGAAGGGCTGCCTATGAATGTTTGTGGAGCCAGAAAGGGCAGGGTGTATAAATTCAGGCTCAGCTGTGTACCGTGCTGCTTCCCTGGGCTTTTGTTTCAGCATCACCACTCAGTCTTGGGAGTGAGCATATGGCCAAAAATTGATTTAAGAAATCTAGAAGTTCATGGATCTGCAGCTTGCTGTTGGCAGCACAGTGTGGTGCGACGCATTGCTGGGGACAGCAGCTCTTGGTCACTCCCCATTTTGGTCTCACCCTGCACTGTGTGCAGGTGATGGGCCCATTCAGCTCACATCCCACCACAATGGCACAAATGGTTTCTGGTTCTCTGCTGCAGCACTCAGTCATCTGTGTGAAACGCGGGTCCTGGAGCCTGTCAAATATAACCCTGCATTTTATACATTGCTGAGAGGTTTATGAGGCCATCTGTCTTGAACCAATGACATGGCACAAAGTTGTTTCTTCAAAAATTAGGCAATATTTCCATAAATATAACTTGTGGTATGAATTTCTGAATTTTGCTGTTTATCTGTTCTAGTGAATAATGGAAATAATTTTATATAAGTGACAGTAGAGGAAAAAATTCAATGCCATGAATTAAGAATAGTTTTGAGTTTCTTTCAGTATGCATACTGAAATGCTGTTATCTGGAGTTTGCAAATTATGGATTGTAATTTGAGGCTTTTAGTAGTGTGTACTTGCTGTCCGTCTGTCTGTCTGTCTATCTATCTATCTATCTATCTATCTATCTATCTATCTATCTATCTATCTATTTGTCTCCAGGAGCCAAAGCAAAGCTCATCTTGTCACTGCTGATCTCACTTCACTTTTTATTTCACTTAGATCTGTTTAGGATATCTTTGGGCTTTCCTCTTGCCCAGAGAGTGGTACTTAAAGGACTTTAGGAATATTATGTAAAATTTATTAAATAAATCCTGAGAGGTAGAGGAGTACAGTCCTCCCAGTTGTGATTAAGGAACTGAGATGTTTATGTAGAAATAAATGGGATTCAGGTGCTAAATAGTTTCCAGAGTTGGCCTGAGAGATTTTAGACTATTGGGACTGGCTGATATGCATGTTGAAATGCATTGCAAGAAAGCTGTATGAGCAATGTGTTTTGAAATGTGATACTAAAAACTCATGCAAGGACCAACGTTCAACACTGCAAACATTATCCCATTCTTATTTTAACATTTCAACAGACATTGTGGTTCTATTTGGAATTTTGTATTTAGCTTTCTTTTTGGTTGGTTTTATCTTGCGCCGTCTTAAAAACTGCCAGCTTAGTAAGTAATTAATTCACTCAGCATGAGTGGATTTTACAGTGATAGAAGTATCAACAAGAACTTTTCTGCCAAGACTGTGGTGGTGTTAGATGCTGTGTAACTCTCAGGGTGAAAGTATTTGTTGCAGCAAACTGAAAAACTGGGGTCTAAAGGTAAAATTTGAATTCATACGGAAGCATCTAGAAAATAACTTTTTTCAGACATGCTGGATGTTTTTCAAGTATATGACATACAGAGAGACATATTTATCTCCTGAAAACCATGCATGTATTACTGAGTTTGCCAGCTGACTTGGTTGTGTACTTGTGAGAAAAGATTGATCTACAGGTTAATTATTTCATAGTTACTATATGTTCATTGATAATCCCTAAAAGACCAGGAAAGAGGTGACATTTTGTACCCTATGGGCGAGAGCACAGAGCATGCCTAGAATAAGGTGGAGGATGCAACAGCTTAGAAATGAAAGCAGCAGTAATAACAAAATGTCAAGGTGCTAACATCTTGTGGCAGTATTAAGAAACAACCTAAATCAAGACTAGACCTTGGTGATTTTTCATAGAAGATAATGCGCGTGATAAAGCTTTTTTCCCGTTGTCCGTTTTCATTGAGCAGTTGAATTTCTCAGGAGAAAGAGGCACATGGGGATTTTGGCATTGGTGTGCCAATTTATTTTATTGATCCAGTTATAAGTGCAGTGCAGAACTGTGCTGAAAAGCTGTAGGGACCAGCTCATGGAAGACACATAACTAGTTCCTCAGGAAGGCTGCCTCTCCCAGGCAGGACCAACACAGCTCACAGGGGTGTAAATGTGCAGCACTGAGCCATCAAAAAGTTAAGGGATTCCTGAGAGCAGCCCAGCTTTCGGCAATCTGCATACTAAGTAATCCAAAACCCTTGGGCTTGCAAAAGCTACTTTTTAAAATTGGTCTCATTAACTCTCTTTATTTGCATGCCTCAAAAAATACTTGTTTTACGTGAAGAAGATGTTAACAGAGGTTCTCTGCTTTGCTGATTACAGATTTATGATTTTGGATATATGTTACAATATTTTGTGGTTTTCTATTTTTGGTTTTTTGGCTTAATCCAGGCCAATCAACTCAGTCTCTTGAGGTAACAGAAGAACTACAAAATATCACCTAACAGCAAGGAAAATGAGTGCTATACAATACCATAGTGTATGATTTTAGTGAGTTCCCATCTATGAATTCATCAGACTTCTTGGAAGAAAAGCAACTTTGTCCTGAAAATAAAAGTATGTGTCCACAAAGGGCATCAGGTCTCCCTAATCTGGCTATTTAAATTTCATTTTTGTATTCTTAATAAATGTTCACAGAGTAATAGTGATTGAGTTCCTCTATACTTCAGACTATAAATTTCTCAGTGAACCATTCTCTGGCGGTGTTACAGAATGGATTTATTTTAATTGAAAACCATGCTGGGAAGCGTGGGATGTTTATATGCTCAATTCAGATTTTCTGCCTGCAAGGAGCCGCTGTATCCTCAGGCTAACCTTTTGCCTTTCCCCTTCCCCATCCCTGTGGTGGGCTGCCCTCCTGGAGATTCTTTCCCAGGCATGGGGAAGCAAGGATGGCCATCCCTGCAGCCATGGTTGCTTATCCTTGCCCTGATATGGCTGCTCCCACTCACTGGTGCACTCCAGAGTCCCTCAGCTGCTTTCCTTGCCATCCCACTGTGCTCCTTAGGGCTGTCTGCCTTGTTTGGGCTCCTGCAGCCCAGTTTTGTGCTACTGTTTAAATGTGCAAAGGCAAGCCTTAGTGTCAGGGCCAAGAAGTGTCAGGAGCGTAAAGAAAAAGTTAGAAGGATCTCTGTGCACAGCAGCATGCAGCCTGAAAAGGCATAGAGGAATGTCAGAATGCTAGTTCCTAGGCTGCAAACAACTAGCATATACAGCAGAAGGAAAAATTTCAATCTTAAAGAAAAAAAAAAGGTATCCCAGGAGTAGGAATATTTCAGTCTGCACATTGATCATTTTTTACAAGCTGACATTTGTAAGCAGTATTTCTGACAGATTATTGAAATCTCATCTCTCAGTGCACATCCTAGCTCTGCTCCTCAGCTCTTTTTCTGCCTGAGGTGCTTGTGGGTCTGCAGTGCCCAGGGGCTGGGGCTGCTCCTGCTGCACCAGATTTTGTTTTGTTCTCAATGCCCTCCAGTGCCATGAAGGAGAAGCCCACTCACCCCCTCCTCCTGGGTGGTGTCCCTCGGTGTGCAAGCAGGCCCTGTTGGCAGGGTCCATCTTCCACTGCTGACCATGCTCTCACTGGGCGGCCCCGCTCCAATGCCAGCAGGATGGGGATTGTCACAGCCACGTACTGGGAGCAGTGTGGAGAGAGCTTGCATGCTGCTAGGAGGATTTTCAGGCTTAGTTTTGCTGTGATTGGTTATGAAAATAAAACAAAACTAAACAGGTTGTTTGCAGGAAGGAAAACAAGTCCAAGCTGAGGAGTGCTGGGCCTAGAGTCCCAGTGGCTGAATTCCCAAATGTTCCTGACTCCACTGGCCCCTGGTGCCTGCATGGCTCAAAAGCTCATGGTACCGCTAGCCGAGCACCAGAATTTCCCCGGGATATGAGAAAATGTCTACTTCTTGCTGAAATGGAAAATAACTGAGACATCCCTTCAGTTGTAATCATCTGGACATTACATCCCCTCTGGCTTGTGGAGCAGGGCCACAATGTGCCCCATGGGGCACAGATGCTGGGCAAGCAGCACCCCTGACCAAGGTGGCAAGTGCCCAGTCAAAACGAGACCATTTTGTTGGCTGACCAGAGTGCAGTGTGACCCCTGTTGGGTTTCCTTTGCTTAGAAAGGGCCTGGGTCAGAAATGAATCCATGTAGAGCGAGGCAGATCACTGGGGAGTCATCTAAGGGGCTTCAGGAATGAGCAGGATGCTGCTGAGCCCTGCTGCTGCTTGCTGGGAGCCAGGAGCAGCCAGGAAGGAAGGATCCACACTTCAATGAGCCACTGTGGGGCCAGTACCCAGATCCAGCAGCCTGTGGCCAGGAGAAGGTAAACACTGTGCAAAATTGCTTCTGATCGCTCCTTGTTGGTCCCAGGGTGCCAGCAGCTACCTCAAGCAATAAGTGCCTTCTGCAAGTGCTTAGAGAAAGGTGGAAGTGGAAAGTTAGTGTGTGCGATCAGGAAACCCAACGTATCAGGTGGAAACCACCAACCTCAGTTATAACCCAAGCCGGATTTCTGTTACACAAAGAGTTTTTAAATTATGGAGTGATTTCCAAAGTCAGCAATAAAAAGCGCTGCGTATCAGCTCAAGAGAAGATAGACAAATTTATGGAAAATGAGGAAACCTGAGACACAGCCACTGGCTGGATTTATGTGCTTGGGAATAGATGCTGAGATATCAATGTATTGTATAATGTCTGTATTACTTACTGTCACAAATGCAGGTTTAGACGGACCATTGCTTCTGGCTCTGACATACCTATGCTTTAGTAAAAAACAATTGCTTCCATAATACAGGAAGAAACAATGGAATGATAAAATCTAAGTATACTGGAAACAAGCATTCTGTATGAAACTTGTGGTTTGCTGTCCATTTTGTAAGACTTAATCTTCTTTCTACAGCAGGGAATTTTTGGCAGCTCTGGTGATTCCACATTATGTTTGTGTATGTTTTGCTGTAGGATATAACCTCATTTTGTTCCTAGTTTCAACACAAAGAATGGAATAAGTAAATATGAGTGTATGTAAAGTATACACACAAAGATGCGTACACATACACACACAAATATATATATATGTGTTTAGCAGTAGGTATTTGTGAAATCAGATAACAGATGGTTCTGTGACACTGTGAACATCCTACAGACTACCAACAATAATTTCCTAGTGTGCATAAGCTTAAAGGTTTTTGAAAAAATTTTTGGGGACTACAACATACCATTTTCTGATATATTGAGTTTCTGATTAGATTTCATTGTCTGTTATTTTTCAATGCAGCCTGCCTTACTCCTTTCCTTTCAAGCCTTGCTCTTGGGTGACAGTTAATGAAGCAGGAGCTTACTTGTTCTGGTCCATCTTCCTAGGTAAGTTCAAAGCACTGAGATTTTTGATGCTCTGATCCATTTTAAACCTGTCCTCCTGTTGCAAGGAAGACGTGTGATGTGGCCCTGGCCAGACCACCGGCCAGCAGCAAGCAGTCAAGGATAGCAGATCTTGACACGACACTTTAACCCATACGTCTGGCTCCACACGAGCTGCTGGTGTCATGCCTTGAGAACAGGAGGGTTTGTGTTAACAGGTGTAGGTTCAGATGAAGCTGTATGCACACGGCACAGCCAGGAGGTCCGTGTGGAGAACGAAAGGCACTGGTGTGCACTCGGAGTTTTCGTATCAAATATTATGCAGAAAACAAGAAGTGATTCTTGGGATGAGTGTGGGTATTAGAGTTGGAGAGTTCCTCTGAGATACTAAACCTCACCTTCCATAGCACCCTTTGGAAGATGCTTACAAATGCTCTTCAGGGAGATGTAACACGGACCTTGGTTTTTATTTTTTCTTGTTAACTCATTATATTTTTTTAAGATAGAGATTATGAAATCACATTGACTGATTCCTGAATATTGCAATACATGCCATTTTCCATCCAAGACAATAAAATGTATTACAAGTGCCTTTTTAATGAAAGAGAAAGCAAGACCTTCATGTCCTGCAACATCTGCTGGGAACATAACCTAAATTGAAAACGTATGTTGTTCTTGTGGGGAGAGTGAGAAGTCTTCCAGTGACAGGAAGTATCAAAAAAAGTTAATGCTGAAATCAGTAAAACAACCATGCGTGACAGGAGGAAAATGAGCACATAACCTTTTTTTTTTTGATGAGGTGGAATGGAGATGGACAAAGACAAGACAGAGATGGGGGAAGCGGGGAGGTAGGATTATCTGTATATTGACAGAACTGTTTATTTGCTCCTGGCAGAAATAAATCTCAGCATATATTCCCTCTAGCTTTTTCTTATTTACAGAAATGGAAAGCCTAATCTGTTGCCAAGACCCATTATCCTTCGACTTGAGTCAGACAGTACATCTTGCTTATTGAATAAGGGAATAGTGTGCATTTTATGAAGACAGAAAGGAAAAGATAAGTTTACTCTTGCAACCTTCTCCTGTTTATTAGTGTTTATAGTTACTACCACTACCATAAATGAGAGAGCTGTATTTTAGACATAGCAGAACAATGCAAATAAATAAATAACATCTATTTAAAAATAATGAATTTGTCCTGTACTCCACCACTGTGACTATGTGGGATGGCTCTGTGATGAGCACAGCGTTTCTGAAACACTTCTGGTTTTCATGTGTCATCTGGGTAGCTTGATTTTACCTGTGTTAAGTTTGAAAGCATTTCTTATGCGTGTTTTATGCTTTGCCTGAGCTCAAGCATCTCTAAGTACTTCCAATCTCCTCATAAATACACCTTTGTATTCTGCCTAATATATAAACATCACGACCCATGTCTGAGAATGTTGGGAATTTTATTAGGTTCATAAAGTTTTAGTTGCGGTCTAGCCCAATGGGTCCAAAATAAATAAACGCAGAGAGCAAAACGAGTAACAATTTTGTACGTATTTCTTCTCCTCTCCCCTGAGAGTTTCCCCAGTACTGGTGAAGTACTTGCTGCAGTGGTTTCTGTGGCTTGCTATCAAAGTATCTGCAGGCCAGTAAGTGAGAGACAGATGCAGAGTGTAAAAGCTGGGGAAAAGTAACTGAAATAGTCCTATTAATGCATTTCACTGATTTCCTTGGTCTCTTTCCATCTTAAAGATGGACAGAAACTGTGAATAGTTGTGAATGACTTGTGACAGCCATGTTCCCTCTGTTGCTGCTCTGAGTTAAGGTGCTTGGTCAGGACAGCTTCCTAAGCCTTGTGGATGGAACATGTAAACAATCAGCATGGCAGGATGGAAACCTTTCTTTAGCATATAGGGAGACCTGACTCTTGGACTGAGATCTTCAGTCTGGGATGGCCCTTTCTGTGACTCTAGACAGAGAATGTCATTTTTCCTCCCTTAGCACAGAGCTGGCTTTGCCTACAGCATCCACCATTGACAGGTAAGTTTGATGCAACAGTACAGAAAAAGAGCTATCAACAATGCCAACATCTTCACCTGAGCTGTGGATGAGTGCAGTCTTTGCTTCAGGGTATTACACTCCACAGATATTTCAGATCTCTGACTCGGGAGACCCGCCGTGCTCAGGACATACAGGGTACATAGGACAGAAGCTGTTGTTCCTTCCCTGCTTGTGGAAAGGTGTTGTCTTATCTTGAGATAAGCCTAAGTGCATTTAGCTGTCATGCCCTTTAAAACAACTCTGTAGTAAGCCTTAAACCTGTCAGAAAAATGAAGCCCTGCAAGCTTTGTAAACCCAAGAAATCAGCAAGCCACAGCTTATGTGGGAATCAAAACCATGTCTTGGGGCAGTTACAAAGCTAAATACACGAATTTTTGCACATCCGTTGCAGGAGCATCAGAGTCAGAGACACCACTTTGGCAGGAAGAACTGGGAGATAAACCCTTAAAGATCAAGCCCCAAAGCACTTTCTGTTTGTTTATATGCACTCCACTCATTCTGTTTCAATGCTGTTGGAAAATTATTTCTGGAATGTATCAGATGGCATAATACATGTTACAGATCTCTTTCCTAGTTAGCTACAAAGCTTACACTGCATTTACAGGCGAGATAGAGGCAACTTTTTATTGTTCAAGAATTTTAATAAAGGAAAAGATTTTTTAGAGCTGATAACTGTAACTGAGCTACAATTACAACCCAAGTAAGACCATGCTATTTTTTTTTCTTTTTCTCAACTCACAGCTGCAAAGTCAACTCTTAGGTTTCCTTGGAAATTTTTCAGCAAATGAAAGTTTTGTTGGAAACATCTACACAGCTTTCATAATGCAAGTTACTTGGGCTTTTGAAATGCGTTGGATTTGACAGACTTCTGCGAGCTCAAAGGTGAGTTCCTGCCAGGTTTGGCCAGAAGTAGGAGCTGCCAGGCCCTTAGCCGTAAGGCAGTTGTTGAGGAATCCGTGTAGTGCAGGTAGCTCAGGGTGCAGCTGCAGATCGAGCGCTGGGTGAGGACAGCTCGAGGCAAGAGGCTGTGACCTGGTGCTGCCCCTTTGCCCAGCAAAGGGCACGAGGACCTGTGGCCCAGCCAGCTGACCGGACACTCAGATGCACAGCAGGAGCTGAGAACTCAGGTGGAAGACCCCAGCCTCAGAGTATAAAAGACCAGTGTTTCCTTTGTTCAGGGTCCCTTCTCCAAGGCACCAGCTTGAGCTGTTACTCTGTTGCTGCACCATGATAAAATTAGTTAAAGGAACTAGGGGTCTGAGACTCTGCCTTGGGAAACCTGAGATTGAGCTGCTAAGGAAATCTTGTCTGTAGGAATGTGGGATGTGTAGGGAGTCACCTGTTGGGTCACTGGAGCCACCCTCTGTGAAGGAGCTTTGGTCTCAGCATTTAAATTCCCTGGGGATGGGACTGTGACTGCCAGAGCGCTCCTGAATGGTCGGAGAGGAAAGTGTCCTTAACAGCAGATGCATCTACGAGGCAAGGGGATGTTTTAATTTGGGCTGAGGAATCGTGAGTCTTACCACTCTGCACAGTGTTTAACTGTTCTGGAAAAAAGTGGATTGTAGAGAACCAGTCTATGGACCAGCTCTGAGGGGACAATGGAAGGACATGGAAGCCAGGTGGAGGTAGGTGTCTTCCTTGAACTGAATCTAGATGTTGATTAGATCCTAAGCACTCATGTCACTACTGTGCACTGGCTGATTTCCACTGTCTCCTGCTCGTCCTGCCGGTTCCTGACCCTTGGGTTCGCATGGGAGGGAGACTGCCTGTGCTGGGCGCGGAGCAGGGGCAGTGCGCGTGTGCCCTCCCAGGCTCCTGCAGGCCTGGCAGGGAGTGGGGCTGTACTTGCCTCACCTTCTGCTCAGCTCCCAGTACGGAGGAGGTGGAAGAGGAGTGCCAAGTGCCAGGCCCCTAGGCAGGCAGTCCCCTTGCCCCCACAGCAGCTGGCTGCCAGCAGTCCAGGTGACCCTGTGGGTCCAGCAGGGCTCTGGATGCAGTGGGTGCAGGCCCTCAGCAAGCTTTCAACCATTGCTAAAACTTTCTGTATCTCCCATATTTTTTTTTTTTTTAATACAAGTGCAAAAGCCCAAAATTACTAATGTTCCTTCCAAGGCAATGACCACAAAACAGAGAATCAAACCCACAGAAATGCTTTCTTTTAGAAATTACTCACATTTCATCAAGCTTTGCTTATACTGAGGTGACACAGCCAAACCCACTGACAGTTCAGCTATGTGGCCTGAGAAACTCAACTGCATTAACAAAGCTGCTCTCAGATGTAGAGCTACACTTTTCATCTTTGTTAAAATACCACATTGCTACTCCATTCCTAGCCTGTCAGCATCCCTTCTCATTGGCCCTTCTGCCTGTCCCACTGGAAATTTGGCATATGTTGCCAAGCTCCTTGCAGCTATATGAGTCAAATATTCACTCCAGAATGCCTTAGACGTGGGGGGACAACTGCTTCTTTGCTCTTCCTTTTTCAGAAACCTAACTAAATCTTCCTATTGTGTGAGTTACTTTTTTCTTTTATTAAGAACACTATATTTCATTTCATCCTACAGTGAAACAGTTGCAGGCGGCTGCCCAACACTTGTACTCTTAAAAAGGGAAAACAATGCAAAGAGAGGATGTCCCAGGAGGAAGATCATGCCCTGCCCCAGCTGCTCACACATGCAAGACAGATTTTTTTTTCAAGGACAGCAACCAGTCAGGAACATGACTGCTGTTCTTGCCCTTGGAAACACCCCTCTTTGCCTTGCAGTCTTTGGAAACTTGGCTTTCTCTACTGCAAGGGTAGCTGGGGACTCTGCTGATTTCGAGCGCTGGCATTTCAAAGGAATTATTATGTCAGTGGCCAGTGGCGTGACATACTTGGGGTGGGACACATGTATGTGCCTGCAGTGGGCAATAAAGTTGAGGAGAAGGGCCGATTTTTTCTGCCCTGTCCTGTCTGGAGCTGAAAAATCTCTGACAGATGAGAAGGGACTTGCACGGACAGTGAGTAGGATCTGGCAAACAGTTTTGTTGTTCTGCTTTTGGCAGTTAAGCATAAAACCTTGGTTGTCTGGTAGAAATCTAAGCAGTTAGGTACTTGCTCAACATCTGTGTCCTTGGGGTATCTTTCCTATTGAAATGGATCACATTTTCGAGCACACAGCTTGTGTGACAGCTTGGAAAGGTGATGCTGAGGTTACTAGCAATTGCTGCAAGGTTGGTACAAAAATAATGGCCGGCCATAAACCCCAGAAAGTTCCACAAATACTGCAGATAAGTGAAAGTCATTGGGCACTGCAGGATGTGTGCCATGAGGACCAGAGGCCATATAGGGAGAGGCAGGAAAGATGTAAGATGCTTGGCACAGCAGCTCGTGTCTTCCCGTGTGGTGTGGTGCTGGTGCTAAGCCTCTTAGTGCAACATTCTTCCTTCAAAGAGGTGTTTTTGTAAAGAATCAACCAAAGTAAAAGTACATGATTGTGTCCTATTTTAAAGCATGCTATAAAAAACATGAACTGAGCAATGCATAAGGAGGAATTTGCATGACAATATGTTTTTCACATTGAATACTTTAGATCAGCTGTTACAGCTATGACAACATATCAAAACCCTCTCACTGGCAGAATATTAATTTTTTTTATTATTTACTGATTAGAATCATCAAAGTATAGATCAGAAAGGATGCTTGGAGGTCATCTGGTCCAACTTCATGCAGAAAGCAGACCTGACTTCTCAATTAGATGATGTTCTCCAGGGCCTTGTTTGGTGAAGCTGTGCATCTCTCTGGGAGCAGAGATGCTGCAGTCTCTTGCTGCGTTCTAGTGCTCAACTGTGCCCTGTGAGAAGAATTTTCTTCCTTCTTTCAAGAGAGAGGTAAGAAAACACCTATTTCCCATTTCCCAAAAAAGCCCAGGTGTAAGTTGGACACTTCACTCTTTAGGCATAGCTGTGCACATGCCTGGAGACAAAGACATTTGCTTTTCAGAGCTTTGACCTGTTCTAGTGTTGAACAGTTCCTGACGAAGGCTGGGAACAGTCTCTGTATTGATTTTCTCAAATATTTGGTGAAGTCTTTCTTTCTGTTTGTGACTTTTTAATGATAGTCCAGTCATTAAGACTCATTAACTGCTTGCTTTGAGGTTTAGGGCTCCGCTGGTTTTTTTTTATTTTGGTGTGGTGGGGTTTTTTTTTGATTATGAGATTTGGTCAGAAAATGTACCTGATTTTGCTTTTAACACAGACATTGGGGGGAAAAAAAAAGGACTTTTCCTAGAAGGTCTCACAAATCATAGACCTGTCACTCTGACAGTCTGTAGTGGTTTGACCTTGGCTGGTGAAGGTGCCCACCCAATAAGCAATTGCAAACCCAATACACAGTTGTAGACCTGTGAGTAAAGTTTTCAACTATGACAGCATGCAGTGTGAGATAATACAGGAGATAGTATAGAAAACCATTACAGAAAGCGTAGGATAAGAGGAGAAGTGTTACTATTATGGTGGTTTAAAACCCATTGTCTTGGGTTATTCCTCTGTTTAAGCTGTGACTTGAGAAGCCATGGTGCCTGTTCATCTGTTTTCCTTCCCCTCTCCCCAAAAATGCTGTACAGTTATGAGCAATGCCCAGTAGGCAGTAGCCAGGGCCCAGAAAATTGCACAGATTAAATGAGACTGTGAGTAAAATTTTAGTAGAATGAGTGTGAATGTTAAGTAGGCAATAAATGTTAGTTTTTATCTTACGTTGAATAAGAGCACGTTATGATCATATCCAATTGCCTTCTATAGACTTAGATATTTTGTGTTGATGAATATGGTAAAAAATGGGTGTGGCTCCTTGATGATGTTCCTCTCTTCTATTATCCTGGTGTTGTAGTTTTCATCAACATTTCAAGGCAAATTTTTAGATTGTGGGCAAAGGATGGCATATCATCTGAGACACACAGGCTGTTGTGTTTTTCTCCAGATTTGTAAGGGAATGGTGTGCACTATCACTTTAAGGTCTACAAATAGAAGCTCACTTTACTATAAATAAAAAGTGATCCTGATAATTCCTTGACAAACAGCATTAATTTCTGGTTTTGTGGGCATCAGTCATTAGCAAGTTTCTGGGTGCTACTTAAGCTGCAACAGCATGGGGGAAAGGAAAGTTTCTTGTGTCAGTTTCATTGGCCTTCAATCACAAGTTATGAATGCATTACTTTCTGGTCATTAATTTTATGATGAATAAGGCTGTCAGATATTTCGGACCTCGGTGATTTATGTTTTCGGATAAACATAGAGCTTTCAGACAGCTGGATTTTTGGGGATTGGAGTAGCTAATGTGCCGGAGAAGGCACCCACTTGGGGAGAAATCTGTGAGAGATATGGTCTGCATATGAAGAGGACAAGCTACTGGCACAATAATTGCAATATTATGGATAGCTATATAAAATAACAGATGTGGAGAAGTGGGATGCCAAAAAAGCCAAGATCTTGGTGGGAAGCTTTTGGCATGTCAACTTCAATGATCGAGCAAGACACCATGAAAAAGGAGAATTTTTTCCAGGAATCAAAAACCAGGGATGTGGTTGCTGAAAGCAAGAATTCCAGGAGAAGGACGAGAGAGAGAAAATGTCAGATAGAGATGTACAATGCATTGCTGGAAAGCTTAAACCTTAAAACATTTGAGTAGAAGTACTCCAGTTTAGAAGTCACTGTGTTAAAGGATATTAACCTAGCCAAGAGAATCACGAACAAATGGGAAGTAATCGTGTTTCTCCACTCATGCTCCAGCACTACTGCCGTAACACAGCAGAGTCCCTGTGGGAAAGGACTGGGTCAGGAGGTCATTTGTGAGGAATGTGCCTGACTCAGAGGATCGAGGCAGGTATCTCAGCCTTCAGTGGGAGACTGCAGTAGCCTTTGTATTTCATAGGCGGGTACACACAGGCATAGCTAGAAAGAGCAGGATGTCTTCTGCCTGTGGCACACCACTAAATGGACATCTTGGCTTATTTGTAATTCTCAGTAATGAAGTACCACAGGGATATTTTCGCTGAGATAACCGTGTTGGCTCTGAAATGCTGCTTCTTTCTGGAATAAGAATATGATTCCAATGCACTTAAGGCAGTCACTTTTCCCACACTTTAATATTGCAGCTCCACATTTTTGGTATTAACCAATCAAATGTGTTATAAGTATGAATCAGACACTGGTTTTAAGGCTGGCAGACCTCTGTCATAAAGCTTTAATTTCCTCAACCATTTGCAATATTCATACATCTGTCACATTTGCAAGGTATCTGGGCAGGGTACTGCCAATGGGCTAGGCTGTGCCAGGTACAATACTATGTTATGTCTGCGGATTGTACGTAGTTAAGCCCTAAGTAGGGCTTGACAAGTCACTGGCACATGATCCAAGTCTTTCTTATTTATCAGGGGTACAAGTGGTTTGTGGTCAGTCAAAAGTTGAATTAACTCTCTGGAAGAGCTTTTTTTGTACATTTTTCACATGTTTCTTTTACAATGAGACACTTCTCAGTCTGCAGAGTGATTTATGTCATCAGAAAATGTCTAGGAGCATTATGTAGCAGCCTCACTAGTCGGACCAGGTTGCAATGTTGCAGGTGGCTCTCAGTGGTTAGGGGAAGAGAGAATTATGTGCTTCAGGTAGGGCTTCCACTCAGTTGAAAACATATTCTTGTATTATAGTCAAATATCAGGTGATTTCATTTTCCAGGAGTTCATTACAAGGATCTATTGCTACCATTCATAACCCAGCCTTCATTTCACTTTGATATAGATTCAGGAGTAATTTATTACTTTCTTAGGCCAATTTACCCTTCCTCAGTCGGCCTCAATGCCTAGTTTTCATGTGCGTTATCTCAGTAGTTCAGCTAGTTTTGATGTAGCCCAGTGTTTATTGCCTTTCAGACCCAAATACCAAGTGTCTCTGGAAATCTAGACCGGCTTTTATCATGTTTCTCTTCTCAATGGCAATATCCCAGGACTTTGTCTGTACAAGCAACTATCCCTTTCCAGGTGCTGCAGTAGCTTTGTCATTTCCTTTGGAATATATTGGGTGCAGTAGCGATGCCAAAAGGAAGTCTGTGGAAGGATTACCATCCAAAAGGCATAATAAAAGTAGTTAACTTGGCGCCATCTGGGTGTAGAAGCATCTGCCAAAAACCATTTGCGGCATCTAAAAGGGGAAAAAAACTTGGGCATTCATCTTGGAAAGATGCTGTCCACTGCGAATACGACAGTGCTTCTTCCAGGCACTTTGTTTTGTTGATTTAGGTCAAAGGATGTGCTGACTCGGCCGTTTCTGTGAAGGCCTTGTAACCGCTGGTAAATGCCGTTCAGCAGGTTTGGCTATTTCCCCTGTAACACTGACAGGGCCTGGACTGTCTGCTCCTGCTTTTTGATTGGGAAGCACTGAAACGAACATGTCGTGACTCTCTGTACACCGTAGGGAGCTGTATTCTGTTGTTAGTGGAGGCATGAGCTTAGTCTTTCCTTCAGTGCTTTTTTGTTGTTTTCTTTAGACTGATACAGCAATGCCATCAGTGTATTGTATTGAACAGTTAGTTTTTTAACCTCTGGGAGCAAATACAGCTCCCAGAGTGTCCTGTAATGTTGCAAATTACTACTGGCATGTATGTTCATCCATGAGTGCAAGTGGTGGAAATGACCCAGTCACTCGTTATTTGTTTTTATTTTGTTCTTTCCCACCTATTATTTCTGAATGCTGTCCTGTGCCTCCTCTCAGGTACTTTGTTGTTGGTTCTCCTTTGCCTTCAGACCCAAGATAATGCTTTATACCTGTTTATTTTCCCACTCCCATCTCTAAAATCTGAGAGGACCTTACTCAACTTTCCTCGCCCAACTTACTTTCCTCCATTCCTGTCGGAGTGGACACCACTGGTGTTGTCTCAAGGCCTCTGTTCAATTAAGTTCTCCTGTGTCCTGACAGAGATGTCTTTCTTTCATTAGAAATCTGTCCTAATGTAGCAGAATATGGAGGTGTGAGGGCTCATGGGATTTTTCATCATCATGGTCATCTTAAAATCAGTCTAATTTTAAACCACTGAAAATTGAAAATAAATCCTGAAAATGCTGACTTAAGCTTAAGCTCCTGCTATTATACAAAAAGCATCACAAACTCATTATTCAGGGAATGAGGCCATCAAATACATGTGTGTTTTCCCATTGTTTTCCCTGGCAAAGAATTAATTCATGTTGCAAAAAATTACTGTAAAATTTCTTCCATTTCCTCCTGTCGATTTATCCTATTGACAGAAAGGTGGCTAAGTTGTGAGTGTGCACACTTTGTGCAGAGGCTTGACAGCCAAAAGCCAAGCACCGTCACAGTTAAAATGTGGGATTTTAAAAAATGAGGGCTGATATTGACTGCCCTGCATTTTATGTGACTGGAGCAAGGGGTCTGGTTTTGAGAAATCAGCATGCCCCTTTAAAAAGAGCAGGGCTCAGTCTCATTTTCAAACACTTAAAATTGAAAATAAATCCTGAAAATGCTGACTTAAGCTCCTGCTTTTATACAAAAAGCATCACAAACTCATTTGGCCCTTAGAACTGAAATGTTCTTCTTTCTCCAAGTTCCAGACCCATATCCTGCACACTTTCTTCATATCCCTCTGTTAAGTGCTTCCAGTTAGACTTCTCAATGAATAAGGGAGGTAGAAGTTGACTGTATCTATGCCTGTGTTTGCTCCTATCTGTATCTGTGATCAGAATTTATGTGGGTCGGTATATATGTGTATATTCTTGTTAATTCTGCCTTTATGAGCCTACAAACTGAGATGGTTTTGTTGCTGAAACGAAGGGGGAGGAAGATGAAGTTACCGTAGCCAAGTAGAAAACTTTCCCTCCTGAAGTAATACACTTAAGAATATGATACTAAAAAACAGAGGCAAAGCTAGGAAATCTAAGGGACATTGAGATACTTTTCTCATATTTTGTGTTTTGTTTGTTTGTTGTCGTTATTCTAATGTGAGAAAAAGAAGGAAGGGAAGGAAAAGTGGCCCATCCCCATTTGTGAAACTCTTGCCCCTCATAAATCACAGAACTCTGCACCACAGTGAGAAACTCTGAGTGCAGAGTGCTGTAACGTAAAAGATATGTTAAGAGAAGTGCATACTTCTCAGGTTTTATACGTTCCAAAAACCATCAATCATTCACTTTTATTTGCCTGTTCTACGCAATTAAAATTGGAAATTAAATGAGCAGAAAGGAATTAATAGAAGAAACATCTCTTTCTTTTGGGAGATCCTCTTGGTAGTGTCTGATTGCATCATGATTTTTCACATCAATAACATGCAGTAGGTTTTTCCCAGAAAAACCTTTTTGGGATTAGAGATGAGATTATTTTTCCCTCTGATCTCCTTCGATGGGTATTTATGGCTCAGATGAGGGGTGGTTTTGGAAGAAAGCACTTAGTTCTCATCTTGTCACAGTGGCAGTTAATCTTAGTATCTGTAATTGTCTAGTCATTTGTATTTGCCATATGTTTTTCTCTTTAGCTCTAGTGTTAAACTTTTGAGGGGTCACTGAATTTGGCACATATGCTTTTTCATTTGACTACACCTTTGATTATCAAGAGTCAGTGTTTCTAAATACTAAAATAATTTAAAGAGGTACACGTAGGTTCAGATATTTACCTTTAAATATTTGAAACAAGAATAATAACAATAAAACCCATCAAGTTGCTTTTTAATGATGCTTTTCTTGTTAATGACTGGCTTTGCAGGTACAATATCCCTCAGCACCACACAGAGAGGCATTGCTAGGAGAAGCCCTGTGCAGACAGGTTCTCTCCAAGAGGTAGTGCTAACAATTGCCACAGTCGGAATAACATATGTGTAAAATCTCTATAATCTGTTTGCAACTGTAATTAAAGGTTTTATGTGGGCATGTGTGCTTGTGCAGTAGTATGGCGTCCTCCTATTTATGAGCTGTGTAATTGTATGTTTAGTCCTTTTCTGGTGTAGGAAAGCCGCACTATAATGTGTAATTATAACCTTGGTAAGTGTAGAACCATTAAAGTTACAATAAGTGGTATGCGCAGCAGAGGAATGATAGGGTGATGACAGAGTGACATGCTATAACCAGCGTGGCATAATAAGAAGAGTCTTGTTGATCCTGCTGTTAAAAAGGCTGTTCTCTGTACCAGCTAACTTTTGGTTCCCCAGGAGAAGGGAAACGTTGCTAAGCCTCACAGAACCACTGGCTGTGTCTGTAGCAGTGCCGTTTGCTGGACACTTACCCAGAGGCTGTTAAGGACCTAGAGGCTTCAGGGCCCTGGAGGTGGCAAAGCCTCAGGAGGTCCTGGCACGCCCTAGGGGCCTCAGCAGTGGCTGTGCCACACGTGGACCTTGCTGGGGTGCTTGCCTCGGGGTGCTTGTCCCATCCAAGCCCTCCCCGAGCCCAGAGAGCCACCTCAGCTTTGTAACAGCAGATCCCCCACAGTGCAGCAAAAAGCCTTTTTCACAAGCCAGTGTGGGGCTTGTCGGCTGTATCAGCTGCAGAAAACTGTCCCTCTCTTGTCGCCTCTGTTTTCCCATAGGAGGGGGAGTGAAGCAGCAGCTCTTCAGAATTGCAGGGTGCAGGAAGCTGTGGCAAGCATTGTGATGGGAGTGGTGGAGGACCCACCAGTGCCCCATGTCACTGACAGCTGTGGTGGGCAAGTGATGTTGGTTTCACAGGAAAGATGTCCAGGTGAAATGTTGTAGGCTGCTCTCCGAAATGTGAGAGTATGTTGAAACAGCATACTGCATGTGTCCTGTATGTGGAAACAACCAGCAGTGTCATGAAAAGCAGCTTGAGGGAACAAAAACTTTGCCCAAGACAGCACCAGTGTTGCTTGATATTTTTAATATTGCTTTCAGCAGTAAATTCCATGCTCATCTCTGTGCTGGGAAGTTTCCACTACTCTGATACCTATGGGATGCTATTAGCCACATTGGAAGTGTGTACCAATTAGCATCACTGAGGAAATTAGAATTCTCAGTGTGAGTATGTGGCTTAAACTGCACTGCAAATTGAATTAAATTCTCAAAAAATCCTGCCAGAGAGGACAGTATTTTATTAAATCCCAGCCTTGCAAGCACTTTTATATAGGATTGCAGAGGAGAGCTTTAAAATGGTCCTTATGGCATTTTTAATGGAAGCAAGTCTCGGGGCTGGTTCAAGGCAGCTGGTCCAGTGTTTCTCTTTTTGCATTGGCAGGAGTACATCACTAATCTGAAAGCTGTTGAGAGTCTTCTAGTGATGCCTTTTTTCCATGTTTGTGTTTTGTATTTTCTGGCTGAGTTAGACCGTATCCTGTAAACTGACTTATTGTGCTTCGTATTCATTGCAATGACATCTACTGTGGAAGGGAGGGAGAAAGCTTATTAACCACAGGCTCGCCTCCTGCTGACTGCAGTCAGAGATGGCCTGGGACAGCACTTTCAGCAGATGTTTCTGCTTTACAGATCAATGGAAACTTTACGGAGCTATTTCCCTCTTCAGTCCAAAAGCAAATGCCGGCAAGTCAGAGATCCACTAACTTTGTGCTGGACAGCAATAATTTTGTTTTTTTAATATATATTTTTATACACACAAGGTAGCTACCAGAAAGTTGTCTTTAACATTGGTTTAAATGGCATCTCTTAGAGCAATAAAGCTGCTATCCACTTGCAGGGAGCAGTCTTGCTGTCTCTGCCTGCAAATGAAACATCAGTGTAGGCTACAGCCTGGCAGAGACAGGCATGGACAAGACACAAACCATCAGCCATCATCATGGGTTGGTATTTTCCGGTTCTGAATCTCCACAGACTCTATGGAACAAATATGTACTTCAAAGAATAAAAGAGGAATATGCCATTATATCCAAACAAAGGGGAGAAATGCATCTTTCTTTCTGCAAATTATCTTCTTGCTTTGTCAAGGAGGGGCTGACAGGGGAATAAGGGATATGGATTTGAAGGGAAAGGGAAGGCTTAACATCTGTGCCCACTCATGAATCCACAGGGAAGGGAACACATGACCGCTTTCTCAGGACAGCAGTCCTGTCTGCTACAGCTTTGGGTGCAGTTGCTCCCAAGAAATTGCGAAGAGGAAATAAGCACTTTTACTATTTTGGCCGAGAAGGCTCATCTGTGGTTTCAGATCACCAATGTGAAACCAGTGTGAAATGGGTACCTTCCAGGACTCCTCTTTGTCTCATACTTTGCTGTTTGTGTAAAGGAAACCAGATAATTGTGACTGAAGGAGCTGCTTCATTTCCATGTGTGTGGTTTGCTGCAAGAGTGGTGGTATCTGTGGGAAGCAGACTCTCATACATCCCACTCGTATGTTGCAGAGACAGGGGGAACTCTTGGCTCTACAGATGTCTGTAGGAAACTATGAATTCAGAAACACGTCTTTTAGTGATGGCAACCTCAGCTGTGTTGAAACCTCAACTGATATTTCAGTGGTGGAAACATCCACTGTCCTGTCAAGAAAGACAAGTTACTGGGAGTATTTTTTGTAGCAGCAAGTAACAAAATAAATACCATTGATTGCCTGCCATAAAGGAGCTACAGATGTCCTCTGACTGAACCAGGCCATAGCTGGAGATATTTAATGTTCCTTTCATGTTTAGGAATCTGTGTATTTGGTGGGATATCTGCATGAAGCATGACAGCTGTGCTGTCTCTGAACATCATCTTTTCTCAAAGACATCAGAAGCATGTGCACAGACTGCACAATAACAAGAGTTTCCTATAATTCAGTTGACATTTCTGTGTTTGGTCAAAAAGCCCATGAGGCTGTGAAGTTTGAGAGAGATTATTTCTTGTAGTGGCTGACACTTAAATGCCCGCTGCTGTGTTACACAGTGGTCAGTCCAAGCAGGTCATGCCAGAGACTTGTAAATGCACAGTTGCCTACCTTGTCCTTACCCAGCTAAGCTTCATTGTTCTAATAGGATTTAGCAAGCCGCATTGAGATTAGAAAGGGTATGAAAAGCTTCTCATTTGCTTGTTAATCAAAGTAACCATGATTATCCAATTTGCATTTTGGCTACTCCTGGTTTCAGAGAGGGGCCCCGTGAGCATTGGGCAGAAGTAAACCATTTAGTGCTGTGGGGACCTCAGGCTGCTGCAATTATCCTTTCTTGTCAAAATTTCTATAGACACATTCTTCATCTTCCTCCTGCCCAAGGTCTGGATAAGGTGCTTGCGACAGTTATTTCACAGACATGCAGAACCACTTCTGGTGGTTCTGTACAGATGTACAGCATAATTTCCAGTGCACAGCAGCAGCTTTCAGGATGACCCATTGTGTTTTATTATTGGCTTCTCTTTAAATATGTCTTCATGTACCAGCAAGTTCCTGAGCTCACTTCCTAATGGCATAGGCAATCTTGATTTCTCATTTCTTTTCAAAAAAATGTCTGCAGCTGACAGCCCATATGCCCCTTTTGTTATTTTATAATTTGAGACTACTACATATAGATCTGATTATCGCTTTCTCTCCTTTGCCAATAGATGCTTTATTACATTGATAGCTTTTCTCAGTGGCCCATCATGCTGGTATAAAGGGGACCTGCAGCCATGTGTCTGGGATTTCACTGCAGTTTATTTAAAGCTCTGGATCACTGGTGGGTGCAGCCATGTACCGTCATGTGAAGAGTGCCATGCTTAGAACAGCAACTCCTTTTTTAATGCTGCTGTCTCCTGCTAATCCTCTCTCCAGGAATGAGGGGTTTTGAGCTGTATGAGGAGGCACTCAGCCACTGCATGCTTTGTGCCAGGAGGTGGACTCTGCAAAGGCAGAGCTTGGAGTGGGTCACTTCCCAAGGCTGGAGCTTGAGGTATAAAAGCAGCACAAGTCCTGTGTCCCTGTGAAAGTCTATACCAAGAGAGCATCCCAAGGATGGCTGGTTGATCTTTTCTCCATGCCTTACTGGGAAGGAAATGACAATTTTCCTTGTAACGTGAAGATGTGTCTCTCACTCCCTTTGGCCTATACTGCAACCCTTGGAGGAGGAGGACTCAGCTGTTCCGTTCACTAGAGGCCACTGCAGCATCACCACCTGTGGTGTTTTCATCTGCATTTCAGTGTGTTGCTCTAGAGACTGTTTCTATAATCTCTCTTCTAGGTTTTTTATTTGATATACAAATATTGTCTCTTAATAATAATGAAATCGCCACTGTTCCCGGGGCAAGTTGGTCCTGCTCCTTTCAGCAGTAGCAGTAGGTAACATAGTGTCCTTTCCTGCTGTTAAAAGCAACCAGTCCCTGGAGACATGAAACCTTTGACACCCAAATACCATAGTCAAACCTTGTTCTCTTTTACAACACACTGCCACTTTTATTAGAATCTGTGAGCCTTAAGCTCATGCTTTTGGGAGTACCTCAGCAGTACCTCTCATGGAAGAGTCCAAGGGCTTCTCTGTTTTTCACGTACTGTCTTAGCAGTTCAGGGCTAACATCTCAAATAAAGTCCTCTGATTAACTACCTCAGACCTTCTAATGCTACCAGCATTTTATGGTCCTATCTACACAGATCCATTTTCAGGCTCTCAGGTCAAGTAGCTGGATTAAGCATAAATTTCCTTTTTTCATTCATTATTTTGAGGTATGCCTGTCCTTTTTTACTCATCTCCGCTGGCGTACGTAGAGTGTGATGGTCTTAGTCCTGGTACCTCTCTGGCCCTTTTGCTCTGTTCATTTTTCTCCTAGGAATGTATTTATATTACACATATAAGGTATTTTTAATTTTTTCAGCTTTAGGCCAGCACTCTGTTTCTTTTCAGTCTTGTGCAGAGTCGCTACCCCTGGTATTTTCCCTCTGATCAAAACTTTGTTTATGTAAACTTTTGCAGGCTTTTGACCATCAAAAATGTAATGTGTTCATTCAAATCATCAAAGCCATTGAACTTTAAATCCCTCTAGAGAAGAGGTCTTCTCCTTTGCTACATGAGCACAAATCTGTGCTCCATTTGTGCACTGGAACCTGCCAAAACCTTGTATCAAGCACAGGGAAATCATTTGGCATCAACCACCTCCCCAAAGACTTCTCCCCTGAGAGGGGAAAGTACTGTTTTTCTGGGTTACATTCTTTCAATAATCTATGTAAATGAGACTTCTCAAGGTCTGGCTGTGTTTCTGCCCCTCTGCAAAATCTATGCACTCACTGCTACTGCGCTCTCTCTGCCTCCTTGCCTCTCCCTTCTCCCTTTGGTAAGACCTGTGCTTTCACTATTAACACCCTGTTTTCTGTGGTTTTCCTTGTAGTGTTAATGTTACTCCTCCTGGCACTAGTCGAGTCTAGCACCAAGGAAATTTTATGATGGATCTGGCTTCTTCATCCAAATGCCAGCTGTCTGTTTAGTTTATGCCACAGCAAATGGATCTCCATGTACAATTCCTCCTGAATTCAGGCTATGCACACCTGTCTAACCTGAATGTCTCCATATGGGATCTGTGGCTCTCAGGGACATCCAGAGCACATGAGATTCAGTCTTGGAGCATGCTGGGATCCCCAGGTGTCCTCCATTCCCAACCTGACAACTTGATAGCTTCTCAGACACCTGAGAATATAAATAGGCATTTTTCAAGGGGGCAAGCTGCCAGCCTTATCTGAAAAAGTGTGGATTTCAGGACAGGACTGAGCATCTTCAACAAAAAACTGTGCTTCTGGCTCCATCACTGTTCATTTTTGGATATGATACCACCTTTACCATGACTCTGCTGCCTTATCTATAAAATGAAGCTAACAATCTTCATCTTATTTTTACAGTGCCCTAAGCAGCAAAGGAGTTGTGGCACTGCAGAGCTAAGTTGACTGTAATGGGTGAGTTATTTTTGCTGAAGCCTATAGCTTCTCAAAAGCCTGAGCTAACTGAAGCAGTAGTTAGACAACTGGAGAAGTAACTGGGTTGGAAGCTATATTTGTGAACAATGGCAGGGGCATATTACTCATGTGAATAATTTATCTCATAAAGACACATAGTTTGCATCATTTTCTTAAAACAATGGACTGTAGATATTGCAGTCTGCTGAATTATTTGAGGGATGAATCAATGTGATTTAAGATCCAACAAGTTTTTGAGTTACTGAATTCCTTACCCCCAGACAGATATTTGAACAGCACGAGCTGCTGAGCGAGTAGGTTCACACTCACTCCAACTGGAAGTTGCCTTTGCAAAGTGAGTTTGAGAACCGGCTCAAACATGGTTGATAGAAATCTGGTCCTTCAAGGATCATGGGCTCCTTGGCTGCTGTTGCAGGCAGTACCTCACCAAGTCTTGCCTGTTGCAGTAAAACTTGTTTTAAAGAATGGAGACTTGTGGTAAAACCTTGTCTTTTTTTTCTAGGTGGCTAAGTGGCTCTTGGATTGGTCTTTGTATGACACTAAAGCTTAGGTACGCACAGTAACTTTTGCTCACATGAATATTTCTGCTCCCAGTGAACTTCTGTGAACAATAGAAGAGCTAGTCTTCATAAGGCATCATTCTGAATTTAGCTTAGCACCCTTGAAAACTTTCAAATCCTGTGTTTGTTGGTTCCTGGACCCTCACTGTCTTCTGGTTAAATAAGCCTTTGTGGCATGAATAGTGCTCTGTAGTATCTATTTCAATGTGTTTGAATGAAAGGCCTTAGTAGTTTCTGAATGTTATTCTTTCATTCATAGTTGCAAAAAAGTTTCTGTATCTCATGGGGACAATGACAACCACTCTCCTCTGTCAGCTCCTCTCTTCTTCCGTTTGATTTCACAAGATGAATCAAGTCAGTGCACTGAATGGCCATCTGGTTTCTGTTGGACCTGCTGGAAGTGGCTCAGAAGACTGCAGTTATGCTGAGTCAGTTCTCTGGAGGGGAGAACAGCATCACTGGTAGACAGGACCTTGCTGGGGGCTGCTGCAAGATGTGCCTCTGCATCCTGTCTTGTTTATTTAGACAGATAATATTCCAGTGAGAGTAACTATGTCTTGTGCACCTCAAGTCCCCTTGATCCTGATCAGATCTGTGCTCCCCTCCTACCCAACAGGTCAGAGTTGCTCTTTCACCTGGTCAGTTGAACTGCATGGTACAACCCTCACAACTTGGGCAGATCCACCAGATCTATTTGTTCACATTCACATCCTTGTTATCAGCTTCCTATCTACACTGCCCTTCCCCTTCCAAGCAGCAGGGAAGACAGAGATGGTGCTCCTTACCAGAGAGGGACAGGTTGAACTCTCATGAGTTCCCTTGGCTGGGAGAGGAGTCCCAAGCAGATATTTCAAAAGGAGAAAGTAGCATGGGACAACGAGGAGAGTGAACTTCTCAGAGAAGAGAAATACAGTCAGATAACAGGGAAAAAGAGACTGAAAAAAGGAAAAGTTAAGTGTTGGAAAAAGAGGGGGTAAACAGCTTCTTAAATGCAGCTAGCAAGGGTAAAGACTCTACTGTCTTCCCAGATCTCTCACCGCCTTTGTGTTCATCCTGTTAGTAATTCCTTCATGACCCTGGTTTTGGGGATTCAGTTTTGGTGCACCAAATTTAGATTTTTCGAACTAACTTTTTCATCTCCAGGTTACATAGGACACAAGACATGGTCTATTGTGTGACATTTGGAGTTGGGGAGGAGAAGACCCACAGGGAATCATAGGCTGCTTGCATTGTTAATGTGCTGCCCCCTCACTTACTCACAGACTCGCAGTGAAAATACTGGTATCCAGCCCTGCCATGGCACAAAATACTGAATTTCAGAACTGAAATTACTGCCCTTAAGTGAACGCTACCATGTGACCAGATGAAGGAATGCATTTTCTTGGTCAGTAAACATCTTTTTAAGAGCATTAACATAATTTGGCTTCCAATTTCTCCTCACCAGGCAGATTTTATTTAGTCAATACCAGAACTGTAATAGGCTGTGCTGTTTTATTCTGCACAAGACCACTGTTCTCCATGTTATTGTGCTGGAGCTCTTCTTAGGGGTGCTTCAGGACAAACCTAGGCACAGGGCATGAAAAAGCTCAGCTGCTTTACTGGCATTGTAGCACCCTCAGCAACCTACTCAGAAAGCTTAGAGCTGACTTTGCAATTTTTGGCCTTGATCTCTGGCACTAAAGTTAATTGGGATAATTCAGAGTTCACACCCATCTCCCTGAGGGTTTGGTTTAAAAATACATGTAATGTGAGTTTTAAAATAATTTCTTTTGATTGGAATTATTTGGAAATGTTTCTCTCTACTGGTTTTAAAAGGTGTCATTTTTTTATGAATGCCGAGACGTTGATTAATAAAATTCCGAAAGCATTAACTCAATTGAGTGGACTCCAACTTTTCCTTCTTTTATTGTTATGATTTGTGAAAATAAATGCAATAAAAAAAATCCCAGCAGCTCTGTTAAACTCTATCCTCAGCAGTCTCCCTCCTGATAGCCTTACCAGATGTTTTACGATTTTAGACATGGGGCTCTTTGCTCTTGGGGAAAGGCTGAACGAAGCCTTGGCTCAGCACCACCAGGGTTCAGCTTGTGACCCTCTGTCTCAGGCACATTGGACACCAGCCTGTACCCTGGTAAGGAACCAGGTGGTTTGGTCTCCCTGCTTTAAGGACTCCTTTGGGAGAAGCAGCTACCTTTGGTTGCTCTCTACCACCCTCCTGATGACAGCTTATACAACATGGTGCTCAGGTCCATCTTCTTCCCATCATTTCTGAGGCTGGTGGATGGAGGCTCTGGCTGTACAAAGTCAGAGCCACCTCCCATGCAAGGATGGCTATGGCCACCCAATGCTGGGAGACCCACCAAGGGAGACCCCTCTCCTCTGGAGGCTGAGCTTCTGGCTTTCTTCTTCCCAGATCTGCCATGAGTTATGCCCTCTGAATGGAGCTGGAAAGGCTGCAAGCCTTTTTATTTGGAAGGGACAAGGGGGGCTGAGGACTGGGGAGGTGGAGGCAGGGACCACTCATGCTCCCAGCTGCTGGCCAGGGAAGGATTTATTGCCCTGGCTGCGTTTGGGACACAGACTGCTCAGAATAGCTATCCATCCTACACATCTGAGTTAGCTGCCATGGGAGATTCATTTGTAAGCCAGCCTTCCTTCTTCCTGAAGTTTCTTTCTCCTTTATACTGCAAAGGCTAATATATTGTTCAAATTAAAGTGGGCCTGGGGACTGAAGACAGAGCTGGTTATTGAGTGGAATGGACTGATGAGGAGTGGGTAATATATTTAAAGACTGTGTAGGAGCCACCAGGGATGATATAGTCTGATTTATTTGATTTAGCGCAATTTATAGTACACTAGACTATGTTGTGATTCTTCAGGATTTTTATCAGGAAATTTGCATTCAATATTTAAGTATCTCTGGGCAGAAACATTCTCATTCTTTTATTATTTTGGCTTTAAACATATCATGTACCACAGAAGAATTTATAAGTGTATGAAGGGTTTTAATAAGTTCAGATAGAAAAAAAAAAATTTTGAAATCTAAGATTATCAAGGGAGAGGGATTCCTGCTTCACCCTTTCCCAAGGGCATGGGTGGATTTGTTAAAAAAAGGCAACACTGTATCTGCATTAATTCTACTTCTTTTTGTCATTAGGACAGAGCCAGCCTTGGTAGAGTCACTGACATCCAAAAACTAGTGTCTCAACTGGTGTGAGTGAGGACTGAACCTCTCTGGTTGTGCCCACTAAAAACCACAGATGTGGTCTGTTGTGCACCACCTTCTTTTCTGAAAATTTCCTTGGTTTTAGGGCTGGAATTTTGCTTAGTTTAATAGATGATAGTCCATTTCTTTGATGCTCTAAGCATGATTTTTACACGGTAAAAACATTGTATTTTGTAAGTTAGTCCTCTAATAATTTCATCCCTTTCAGAGATCATCAATAAATGGAGATACCGCAAGTGAAACTGAGTCTGTCATTAGGGCAGAAGTACTGTGACACAAGATCAGGTCTCTGAGCACACCATCGGGGAGACTCCATTGCTTTTCCTGGAAGTTAAAACGTTTCCACTGGAACTTTTCCTGGAAGTTTAAACTTTCTGTTTTCCAGAACAGGAGGGTGAGGTAGGGTGGCGGTGCCCAGTTTGTGCGTTGGTGAAGTACCTCATGATGCACTGAATGAACATATCAGCAGATGCCATATTCAAAACATCTTAAATGTTCATAGAAGGATCTCATTCTTAAATTTGTGACATGTCGTGGTTTCAGCAGCTCTGCTGGATCTCCCCCTAATGTGATTTATTTCTAGGCATATTACATGTTTTTGTGGCTTGCATCTCATTAAAGCATAGTTGACTGCAGCCCTTGAGCCCTCAGCCTTAAGGTGTTCAGTTGGGAAAGTTGAATCCCTGGTGATCTGCAAACTGCAACACTATATAAAACCTTTGTTGACAGTCAAGCACACTTGAGTGTGTAAAGTTTTAATAGGCTTAGAATTAATTCTGGAGTCCACCAACATATGCATACATCCGTAATTTCAAGCACCTCTTACTTGGTTGATTTCATATATCATACCTAAAAGTGCTTTTGAAACTTCAGCAGCTCGGTGTAGAGCTTCATGATTCATCTGTGTCTTCATGAACTGCTTCAGTTCTTTTCTTTTTGTTTCTCACTTTCTTTCTTCACCCCTTTTCCCCACTGGAAGACATTCTTAAATACTTAATCAGGACTGTGGTTTGGAATGCACTTTATCGCACACCTTTTCTGTGCCAAAACCCTTTACACACTCTATTAAGGATAACTTTCCACATACTAATGTATTTATTTGTGAAATGGCTTTTAAAGATGGCGTAGATGGTGGAAGGCAAAGTGTGATGGGCCAAATCCACGTTTGGAGGGAACCCTGCTCCTTTCTCACAGCTTACACCCCTGCTGTGGAGGCAGAGCTTGTGATGCTGCAATCTCTCCCTCCCGCAATACCGGCAGCGCAGGCAGGGCAGTGCCGCACTGTTTTGAGGGGAAAAGCGATGGAGACCTCTGGAGGGGAAGGTGTGCATGGGTGTGCCCCATTTCTGGCAGGTCCCCAAGGTGTCATTGGGTGCCTGATTTCTGGCCAGGGACGTTTGTTTCAGCTGGGAGGATCCTGTTGAGAAAATATAGGACAGTTGCCTGGAGGCAGATGGAGAACACTGAGGCTTCCAAAAAACCTCTTTGTACCTTTGCCCTGGACAGCCCTTAGGAGCTGGGCTGGGAGCCGCCGGGCTGGTTTATTGTAAATAGAAGAGTCAGTCTTCCTCGCATGTATGAACCTTTTACTTTCTGGCAGCCCTTGTCAAAATAATCCTGTTTTCCTCAAAACATGTGAGTGTCTCTGGGCTCTTGAGAAGGCTGAGTGCCTGTGCTTGTCTCTTCAGGCAGCTAGAGGTGGTGGGGGCACAACAGCAATGTTGGCTGCACTGGCGGCTCTCAAAACTTCTTGTGTTATTTTTATTGTTCCAGCCCCCAGAGTGCTTTGATTAGGTTGGAATCCTAGCTTTATGGGGGCTTTTTCTTTCTTTTTTTTTTTTAAACAAGTTTCTAGCTCTTGTGGCTGTGGTAAAAGGAGCTTGAAAACATGCTCTGGATGTGCTAAAATCAGAAAGGAAACAAAGAGAGCTCTGCTGGGACTGCGGGGTGGGACATATCTTCTTTTAAGGTCTGGATTTTTTCTCTGGCTTGCAATAATTTCAATCCTTTTACAAGGTTTTTAGCAGAGGTGTGAGGCTGTGGCATAGCTTGCCCGAGGTGACATGGCAGGACAGGAAGTGAAGAACAAGCTCGAGGTGTCCTCATCATGTGCTGTGGTGCTGCCTCGCTGCCTCACATGGGCATTTGTCAGGGGCTGGGCTGATGCAGGTGATGGCCGTGTTGGGAACAGCTGGCAACTGAAAACCAAAGAGTTAGAAAAGGAGTGCTTGCATCTCATGGCAGGTCGGCTTGCATCCACATCACGTTTCCTCCCCAAAACATTGTAATGGTGCATTCTCAGTGTGGCAAGTTTTGATACCTCCAGCCTTGTTGGCACATGCCAGCAAGACCCAGTGCAACAGTTCTGCTGGAGTTGGCAACTCAGTAAAATTTGCCTTTTTCACCTGAATTTGGCCACATTAGTCTGAGAGCATGTGCACTTCGTCCCTCTCAGATGTCACTCCTTTCTGAAAGAGTGGAGCCTTTGGCATGTCTCATGGCTGAGCAGTAAAGCATTGACCATACAGCAAGATGTTCCAACCTCCTACAAATTAATGTGTGGGAATTCCTTTGTGAAAAATAGTCAGATGTGAGCTGGAGAGCCACCAATTGTCAATAGCTTGTGCCCTGCTGATGCTTGGGCTTGGTTTACAGTATTCTTATGGCAAAATAGGAGTGGCTGATGCTATTGTGCTTACGCTGGTTGATGTGACTGAGGCAGACAGCTCTTCAGGGCTGATAAAAGACATTTTAAACTGCAAAGAGACAGAGTAAAGGGTAAAAAAATATACAAAGTAGAGCCAGTCCCATCTCAAAAAAAATTATAAACTCACAAAGAGTAAATTTGAGTACATTTATATTTATCTATCTGATATTTGTCTATCTGACATTTGGTTGATACAAAGAACTGGTGTCTACTCTCTCAGTAGAAGTATTTTATTATTATTAATAACTGCTTATTAACTCTGGCATCTCTAGTATGCCAGGCACTCTGCAAAACCGAAGGAAAGCATAGTGTCTCCTCAGAGAGCTTATGCTAATCTATTCTACTGCAACAATATTTTTTTAGTGCTGTGTATAAATCATTCTTCTAGCAGTATTTAGTGCAGAGGTTTACACTTCCCCATTTATGTTTTCGTGACAAACAAATTTGCCACAGTGAAAATACTATGTAGTTCAACCTAGCTGTATTTTATGGAGTTTCTTTTTGGGCAAACCGTTGAAAGGCATTGCTGCAGAGTGGCCCTTAACACACATTTAACTTTGAAATCTGCCTAAGCACCATTAACTTTAAAGGCCCTGAGCACATGCTTCGGGCTAAGCATGTGCTGAGGTGCTCTACTGAATGTGGACAGATTAGGCCCGTACAATTTTGGTGAAATGTGGTGTAAACCATCAGCGAGATTAAAATCCCCAGGGATTCTCTATAGAAGTGGGTATCACATCGTCTGTCATAAGGGGCTCTGTTCAGATGCTCCATCAGGCAGCACAAGCTGACCCTCCCATCCAGGACCATTTTTCCATCTGAGGGATACTGAAATCTTCATCAGTCCTGGGATAATTAGCCACATGGACTCTGTTTTGCTGTGTGGAGAAGTGCTGTAGTACTGCCCCACACGTAGGAGAAATGACTCCTAAGAGAACAGAAGAAATCCTGGTGGTCAGTAGTGTAGATAAAGATTTGAAAAACTGCAGACACTCATTTAGTCTAACTAGAGCTAAATCTGTAGTTAAGCAAGGGAATAAAATGAAAAATAAGCAAGAAAAAAAATATTTCTAAAGTGCCCTAAAGAGAGAGTATCATCCAGTCTCGAGGGGAGAATAACTGAAAAAGTATAGTATTGGAATAACTTTAAAAAAATAAAGTAATGCCTAATGAGGTCTAGGGGGACCATTAATGTAGACTGCATGAGTGGCTTGATTCAAAAGGGTGCTTTGCCCACATTCAGAATCATGTCCAGTTTAGTCTTATTTATTTAACACCTGAAGCCAGCTTGCATCCTCTGCTGAATTGCCATCAAGAAGCACTGGAGAAGCCTGATGTTGCCCCCCTGCCTCTTCGGGAATCACGGTACAGTGGATCCATGGTAACACTTGGCTGATGGCAAAGACCTTTTGGTTCTTCCCTCTGTCACTGCCTCAAAATTGCCCCATATGGACCTTTTGTGAGCATCTGGGGAGTCAGAGACAGAAATCCTTCCTAACACAGAGAAATATCTGAGCTAACCTTCTTTTTCCACAGGACTGTAGTGCAGAAAATTTAGGGAGGTGGGGGTCGGGAGCAAAATCAACCACAAGCTCCTTGGTTGACTCACCACATCTCAGATGGTTTCACCCTAAATTTCTGAAGAAACACCAATGACCAAAGGGATTTTTCTGTTCTTCTACAATACCAGACCTTGTATCTTGAGAATAAATTCGAGTGGGCTTTGGTTTTTCATTATAGGGAGCACTGGCAGAAACTGACTGTTTCTTAGGAAACCATCTATGCTGTGCTGGATGTTATGGAAAAACAATATAAACCAAACCATAGCAGATTCTCTTTAAGGTTTATGAATGACTATTTTTTTGGCTGATGCTTGAGAATTAGGTCAGGTTGGCACAAACTGTTCACTGAAAACTTTACTGAATGCAAGAAAGCCCTCAGAAGAGAAAGACTACTGCAAGACTGTGGCTGAGACAGATGGGTGAAAAAGCAATTTCTATCCCTCTGATATGATTGTTTTTATGTAAATACACACAGACATAATTATAAGTACGACCACCTGGAGAAAATAGATGTGTGAGGGCAACTGCATTCATTTGTTATGAGACTCTCTAGTCATGAGGCTTCAACAATTGAAGTCCTAAAATCGCAAAGTGGTTACATTGTGACTGTCCTTTGTTTTTAAGCTCAGTGAAAGTCACCTTGTTCTTCTGTTTAGAATATACCATCCTAAAGAGGAAATCTTCCAAAAATTAGTCAACCACAGCATGGCTTTATGGACTTGCTTTAACTTGTGTGACATGAAGAAGAGTCTGATTCATGTCCTCAAACAGCTCTGTTGGTTTGTAAAATTATTTACTAAACAAGCAAGAAAATAGTTTATTTAGGAGTACTAATGACAAGATTGACAACTGGAAACCAGTAAGAGAGAAGGGAGCAATAAAATATTAGGCAGCCAAATGATTGTGGCTTGATATATCTCGTCTCAGCTTTTCTTTGATTTTTCCCAAAAGAAGTTGGCAGTGACAATAGTAAGGCTGTGAACAATGTAACAATATGATATACTCATGCCAAAATGGAAATAAAAGAGAAATGTTCTAAAATATACTGTATCAAATTATCTGCAAGAAGCAAAAAAAGATGAAACATTTTCAGTTCCTTGGAAACAAAGAGAATTCAAATGCAAAGCATAAGAGTTTTATCTTTACATGGGTATAAATTCCTTATTAAAAATTTGATCCCAGTTAGAGAAGAGCAAATGAATACTTTGATGATTATATGATGGATGGGGTTTGTGAATGATATGTTTCATTATGATCCCAATAAAATGAATAAAAAATCCCAAAACTGAATATCTCACACAACTCTTCCTCTAAAACTAAGGGTAAATGAGAGTGTATTGATTTTCTAATGAATTTTAAATTCCACAAATGGGAGTTTTTTAGGATCAATATATTAGGTGAGCATGCACTATGACATTTTTATAAGGCTGTCAGATATGAGTCTTAATGCAAGAGTTTCCAATCCCCTCATATGGACAATAACTCTTCATTAACCCTGGATCAACACAGGCACTAGAGAGAATATGCAGGGAGGAGAAAATAATCTCAAGCCAAAGTCCCACCCTATGTGCCTAAATGTAAAGCACAAGAGGCATTAACAGCTTTTCTACCTTTCCTTTCCTAATGCAATCTGTTTTTATAATAAAACAAATGTCTCATTTGTATTATTTTCTTACAGAATGCCATAAAGTGGTTATGCTTTCCAAAACTGTTTCAGTGAAACCCATGAATAGGTCTGCAGAGGTTCAAGCAGATGTTCAAGTATCTGATCTCCTTTTCCTCAGTTCTGAGTCAGCTAAATAGGAGTCCAGCCAGTCAGCCTGGAAAATGTGAACTTTATCCCCTAGTTAATGTCTCTGGACTCATGGCTGAGGCAGACAGCATGCTTTCCTAGGGAGGCTCAGGGTCGCAGCTGTTAAAACTGCTGGTGTCTCCTAACTTAGGTGGGTGTACTAGACACTCATCTGAAGCACCAGAAGTTGCTTCATTTTCAGAGGGGGATTGAAAATTTTACCCTCTAGCATTGTTTCTTGGCCTTCTCTGGCCTATGGCCAAGCCAGTTTGCAGGTGAAATTTTATTTCCCATTAAGACCATGGGCCTTGGTCACTATTCAAATACTCTCTTTTGCCCCTGTAAGCCAAAATATTTCTTGTAATACTGACACAAATATTTACTGTTTGATACATAATGCCTCGTAGCCCTCCTGCTTTGATAAAATTCCCTTCACTTCTCTTGTTTTCTTAGGTAAGAGCTAGTTCAGGAAACAGATGGGTGATTGCATGTGTGTGATGTTGAACTCTGTGAGGAAAGTTGAATGCTCTGCTTTTTGTTCAATATAAACTTGATCTGACATCATTGGGACTTTGCTTTTAGGAAGTTCTTTTTGCCTGAAGTAACTCACTGGTTTTCAGTGGGTCAGTGACAAAAAGACGAAGTAGTCAAAGGTGAATATTGTGATGGTCTCTTCCATCTCTAGCCCGTAGATTTTTCAGCCTGATCTTACTTTTTTAGTGGCTATGGCTGCATAAACAATATGCCTACATCACTCCATAAGATCAAGAAAACATCACCCATAAAATGTGTACCTGAATTATTTTTATTATTTTCTCAACTCAGCAGAAATGATTAGATTTTGTGCGATGCACTCCCACAACAAAAGAGTATCACAGCATCCTCTGACAAGCAAGAGTAGGCAGCTGTGAATAAAGTGAAATACATTTATGGAGATCACCCAGTTTATGAGAGAGCTGGTTGTCTCAAAATAACCCTTGCCGGCCTTTCTTTTCTTGAGGTCATATAGATAGGACACCTGGCAGAGGCTCAGTCCCAGAGCAACCAATAGCATTAACCCTGACTATCCCAAATCCCAACCAGGTCAGTTCATTCTCTATAGCAAAAGAAATCAAGCAGAATTTCCTAGCTGCTGATATTTCAAGTACATGACATAATTCTGCTTTCAGTAAATATCTAGATCAGGCTGTTTGCAACACCTCCGCTCCAAAGACCCTTTGTGCTAATAAAAGAACATTATGCTTTTAAAGTTAGTCATTATTTCATTGTGAGCAAGGGCATGGCAGTATGCCCCTATAGAAACTATAGCCAAGTCTCATTTGTTCTGTGCCCTCTGTGGGTTATTGCTTTAATCTGTAACTGACAATGATTGCATCTTATGAATCCCTGAATAAATATTAATTTAATTTATAACATGTTCAGTTTTGTTAAACATCAAAGAGACTAATTTATAAATTACATCAGCAATAATCTTGCCTTCATCCAGGGCCATTTCTGCTCTCAGTCCGGGCTCAGACTCATGCCAGCTGACAGTTCCCTGCAGGCACCATATGATGCCCAAGTGTCTGCCTTCCAGCAAAATGGATGTTTCTCTTTTTGAAGGCAGGGGAGCAGCTCATTCCCCACATTCCTGGGAGGAAGGTTTGCCTTCTCCCAGAGAAGGATAGACTCCAGAGGCATCTGCCTGGTGCTCACTTGACCTGCAGTACAAGGTTGTCCTTAAGGAGAAAGTCCTTCCAGTGTGGTGGCCTCAGTGTGGTGCCACTCCTCCTTCTTCACGGGTACTTCACTGGAGTTGCTTGGAGATGCTGTTTTTGCGTGTCTAAAGCAGCCATCCCACGTGTGCTGCTGGAGAAGGTGCTTGTCAGTCCCCTTGTGGTACAGGTCTGACAACTCAGCCAGCAGCAACCACCTTCTTCCGGGTCAGTGGGAAGCTGGAGCACCCTCTTCTAGTTCTTGACCATTTTTGCCTCCAAATTTGGCTGCTCTGAACCGAACTTGGTGCAACTGATGTTCCATAGAGTGTGGGAAGCTCAGGGAAACACTGGGTGTACATCCTGAGCTGTTAATGTGAGATACCATCAAACTCTCTTTCCTTTTAGAGGACCACAACTATGGAGAGGAAACTTTAAGATAACTTGGCCATCGCTGATATGGATGTTTTTTTCTGCCCAGGCCTCCTCCCTCAGACATGTTCTATGCTTGCACCACACGAGACCCTATCTACCTTCTTCCTCTACTTGCTACCCCCCATGATGGACATCCCACTCCTGCAGCTGCAGATATGTTCTAAAACTGGTCAGGATGCTGTTACTGTTTGATTTTTGCTCTTCATTTCACATCTTCTCTGATATAGGGGAAAAAAAGGCACTGGGAAGCACAGGATCAGAACAAGACAGTGCTCAGTGTTATTGGGAAAAGTGTGAGAAGGGAAGAACCCCTTCTGCTATCAAGGATGCAGTTATGGAGACCCTTTTTAGCAAACTCTGCTACCACAGCAATACCTTACAAGGGTCACAGTCTTCTGCAATTGGCAGCAGAGATACTTCCTACTCTCAAGCATTATTTCATATCAGTGTGTAATTGCACTCATAAAGTTGTCTACACCAAAAGTGAGCTAAAAATGTCCCCCTGTCACAACTGGAGACTCTGGATGCAGGAAACATATCGTCAAAATGTTAGAGTCCAGCTTACGGCTTCCCTGAATGTTTTATCATCTTTGAAAGGCATGACAGCTGATGTGAACTTTTGTATCAGATATCATCATTCCCTGCTCCAAATATTTCCATGTGACTGGTTTTGGTTAAAGAAGGCATCTTGTTGAATTTAATTAAGTAGAAACACAATTTAAGGGCAGATAACACCCCTTCTCCTTACTAAGGAAGATGGCCTGGAGCATTGCTTTGTGCTGAAGAGTCTCCCTAGCACAGCTTTCTGGCTGAGAAAACAATGTGCTGCATCCAGGAAAAATACGAAGGCTGTATCTGTGCCTAGAAACTGTCACACTGGTATCTTTATAAATTGCACTGATGATATGAAAACAAAGTGCCTTAATTTAATTATGTGTGTTTTCCTTGGTTAGTGTAAGATGAGTTCTGATGGGGGATATGAGGACCTTTATCCTATCAGACTGTCTTGAAAGGCAGAGGCCTCGAAGCAGCCCCTGTCTGCACTGCAGGGCCATGGGGTGCTCACCCATCCCTCTTTGAGGGTCGTGTTTTGCTCTTCTCATGTGCGCTGTACCCACAGCTTGGACGGTGACATTTTGGCTACAGCAACAAGAAGCAAAGGAAGGGACTGGGAAAAACATCTGAGCGGAAGACTTAGTCCAGCAATTTTCTTTCCTTTGTTTCTTTCCTTCTGAACTGCCTGAAAACAGGTAGGACTTCTTCCAGATGAACTGGTGACTGACAAATGAGATTCCTGGCTTTCCTGAGTGCTGCTCTCTGGGCAGACCCACACTTGGATGCTTTTAGCATGCAAGGACAGTGCATCCTCCTTCCACAAATCCATAGGGAGAGAGAGCTTGCCTTGGCTTGGTGCTGCTCCCTGGGCTGGTGCAGGGAAAGGAGTGCAGGAACCCCTGTGCCACGTGGCTGGGAGGCTGCTGTGCCCTCACCAGGAAGCAGATGCAGCTTTAGGAGGACCTAATGGTCTCTGACCTTTCTGAAGATCACGTGGAGGAGGGAGAGTCTTTGCAGCTGTGTATCTTGGTATAAAGTATACCAAGCACAGAAGTGCATTGTGAAGAAAAACAAGTGCTTCAATTTGGCATTTCAAAAAAAATACAGAGAAAATGAGAGAAGAGATTGCAAAGTTTGGGAGAGTTAATGCTGCCAGTGCATTTAGGTGGGAGACATCTGCAGTTAAGAAATGTATGAACTAAAAACCACAGCAAACATGTTTGGTGATGTTCTGGTCTGAGCATATTGAGGAAGAGGTAGGACAGGTCCCCATTATCAGACTGGGCATCCTGGGAAATGGGAATTGCACCTAGTATCATGCACCAAAAATAGTAATATTTTTATAGGGGGGCAGGCACTGCATTCCCAGGCAGCGCTGAAGAAAACGACTGGGAATAAATGGACAAGAAAACAAATAGCTGGAAAGATAGCCATCAAATTCCTCTTGCTCCTTTCTCTGGCACTTAGTTCTCTCTTCAAAATGTTGACAATGTTCCTTAGACAGAAAGAGAATAGAAATGGAAAAAGTAAGTGCATAGACCGTGGTTATGGCTTATTTTCTTTCCCCAACAGGGGAGTATTGTGTAACAGAATTTTGTTCAAGTATCATTTTTATTCTTAAAATAGTTATTATTCTCCATACTGCATATGAAACAAGAGCTATGTTTTTGGTCCAACATAATTCTTGATAGCCTGTGAGTGAGATTTTTAAAAAGTAATAAATAAAAAAATTTATTACATTCATTCTAAATTAATTTAATTTAAACTAAATTTAAATTAAATAAAATGTAAAAGTAAATATGAAAAAGCCTTTTCTATGTGTATTTCGGCAAAAAAAGGTATTTGTGGACCCAGGAGCTTTCAGTACAGTATCTTCTGTCCTCTATTCTCTGATAAATGAACTGCAATACTGGAGACAAAGACAAGTAAATTTTAAAGACAGTGACCAGATTCTGATATCAGGTATAATCTAACATTACTGGATTGCTGTGACCCAGAGTCAGAATGACATCCACTAGGAGACTGAGGGTCTCTTTTTAAATGACATGTCCATGAGCTGATGCAATTATAGTATCAACAGTCAGAATGTATAACGCAACAAGCATCTGAGTGTCTGAGCACTCCTGTATCAAAACAAGGCCACAAGAAACCTAAAAGCCCTGAAAGAGGAGGGACTTTGTTTGGTTACTCTTCAGAAAATTACAAGAACTCTGTATCTAAAGCCAAAAACTAAGTGGCAAAATTCCCAGATCAATCTTTCACCTTTTCTTTTCTGTTTTGTCTTTTTTTTCAGTTTTGTTTGGGTTTTTTTTACTTGCATTGAGGCAGAAATATTATCAAAAGAGCATCTTTCAAAGTGACTTCAATACTTCCTAGAGTCCTGAGAAAAGATATATAAACCTGAGAAAAATGCTGAAGGAGGTGACAGTAGCAGGGGGAAGTAGCATTGAAAGACTCTGGCTATTTATGGGCAGGTTGTCTAGCAGGGTCAATGTGTTTCTTTCTGAGCAAGACAAAAGGTTTAAGCAGTCTTTTCCTCAAATATATTGCCAGTATAAAAGACAAAATGTTGGACCTAATTCAATTTTCATTCATTCTATCCCAGTTGAAATAACTTTGGGAAATTTAGTGTGAGAAGCTTCCAAAAATAGGTAGAGAAGTTAAAGGATTGATGATGGAGATGGCAGCATTCATGGGAAAAGGGTCAGGTAGCCACAGAACTCCCTCATCTTCTCTATGCCTCAGAAAACGGTCTGGTTCTTGATGAGTTCTGAGTGAAAACGGAATTCTCTGGTATTATTAATTTTATTTTCCTTGGGTCACCTTTCCCTCTATATTACTCCAGCAAAATAAACAAATGCAAGGAGTCACAGTTTTGATTTTGAGGTGGATATGTGTGAAATACATTGAGTCAGGAGGTCTATGCTAACCATATGTACTGTTATATGTATGTCACATAGACAGATAATCATGAACAGGAAAACACAATCAATCATGCCGTCACTTTCTTCCCAGCCCTTCTCTCATGTGCCTGCACCTGTAAACCATTGATAGGCACAAATGTGTTAACAAAAGCTGGCATATTTCCATTGCTTTTGTATTTTGTTTTCAAATCCTTCTGTAACACAAGGGCAATACTTTCCCCTCATGTTTTTAAATGGCAGTAATCCTCTTGCTAAGTGGAAAGACTACAGTGCAAAAGGTTTTAATTTAAAATCCCGAAGCAGAAAATAGATTGTTGCTAAAACAACCAAAGCCCTGATATCCAAGTACTATAAGAAGAACCTCTTTTTTAAAACTAAGTTGCTTCATAAAACAAGAGGTTAATAGCAGTGGTGTTTAGTTTAATTTAGGCAGTTTGTGCAAACTTCCCCAAAAAAATTTGCCAGGATATTTTGTTCTTCACCAGTGTGACACTCCTTGCTAATGCAGCTGGCCACTATGTTCCTTCTGCGATGTAGATCTCCAAGTGAAGTCACCAACTCCCCCTCCATAGTGACATGCTGAAAAAGGAAGATCCTGAAAGATCTTGGAAAACTTACCTGCATAAAAAACCCCATCAGCTTCAGTAGGACTTGTCACGTACCTTAATGCTTTCAAAATGGAGATTTGCTTCAGGTCTCCAATTACTTCCTGATAACATCCATCACATATATGATGGGCCAACTAAACTGCACTAAACAAAAGCTGTTGACACATACCCTAAACCCACTACTAGAATGTAATGATCTTGAATCAAATTTACGTGGAAGCTACAGAAGTAACTCATCTTTCAGGCATTGTGAATGCAGTTGCTGGAGCTGGGAAGCCATTCAGTGTGTTGGCACAACAGGACATGAACTCTGGAGATTTGAGAGCACAAGCTTAGGATTGGTTAAACAAGAAGATGCCTTAAGCAGGCCTGCTAATTGGTTTAAATGAAACCAGTGTTGTGCCACATAAAAGCTTAAATAACTCTCTTCCACAGGGCAAAGAAATTAAATTTTTCCCAGAGGCCTCTAAGGAAAAGAAATCAACAAGCTCCCTTGAAAGACCTTTTCCTTCTTAGAAGTTTATTACTGGTTTCTGTGGCCAGTTGAGCTGCTCCAATTTTAATAAATGACAGATTAATTTAGTGGCCACGGTTTCGACACTTGGGTATGGGAGGTTGTACAGCTCTGGGAGTGTTGGCAAGGGAAGCAGCGAGATGCACCTGCCCACAGGTTGTGCACAGCTCTGTGCTCTTGAGGCAGCTCGCTGTGAGCTCTTCCCACCTCTGCCCATATGCACAGACACAAAGCAGTGCCAGCGCTCACTGACTGACACTCACTCCCACCCCATGCATGCCTCTCCTGGACTGAGACTCTTTTCTTCCTCATTTAGCCGGATTTTCACTAAAAAACCTGGTTTTTAAGAAAAAAAAACAAACTAAAAAAAAATAAAACAAATGAAAATTAAACCAAACCAAATCAAAATAAAATAAAATAGATTTTAATAAAGGGGTCTTTTTTTTGCTGACTCTATAGCATCTGATGACTTCTCAACTGCAACCATGCAGCACAGCGCAAGTCCTCCGAGGGAAGAGGTGACTAATGAGATGCAGTGAGGTCCTGAGCTGGTTAGGAAGTAACGTTAGATTTCTGTTGTCTTCACTAGTTAATGTGATATGTAAATGAGGAACATATGATATGATTTGAAGCCTGTCTGTAGGAAAGACACCCGTGTAAGTGCTTCAGAGGAGATGGTCTTCCTAATGAGTATGCTCTTCATTTGAGAATGGAAGTGAAGTCCCAGTTTTATTTGATCATTTTGTGCTACTTGTCTAAAGCAACCCTTATTCCAGGGGATGGCAAGTGTTTGAAATTTGAATAGGATCCACTCCATTAGCCGGAATTTGTACTGTCACACTCTGACTTCTGCACTGCAAGAAATCCTAACCCTTTCCTCAGCTGCTGGAAATGGACTTTACAGAGTATCTCAAGCCAATAAGAAATTCCTAAACCTGCTGATTTGTACCAAAGCTAGAGTTAGCACAGCAGACATTTTAAGGCAAATATAAGACAGAAAGTTCAAATAGAGACACCAGGAGTTGGATTTCCACATAGTATCATGGCACCTAGGCTAGGGCTTTGCTTTCTGACCCTGCTCAGTGTCTCTTGGCTTCTGTGCATTTCTGTGAAGTCTGGCAAATGCTCAACATCTTTGCAAATCAGACCCATGTTAGGACACTGGCTAAGAGCAAAGGAGAATACTTTTAGACATCAAGTTATCAAACTGTTTAAACTTTCTGCTGTGTACTTCTTCTCATTGCAGTGAAAGCCATTGAACACTCAAGTAGCAAAGCTGGGGAGGTTCTCCTCTCGTCTTCCTGCTATCTCCCCATTTTAACTTCTTCCGTTGTCCTTGTGCACAACCTTCCTGCATTTTCCTTATATGGGGATTCGGGGAAGTGGTTTTTATTTTTGAAGTTGGTATAATTAAGAGAAAAATGAAATGCAGAGACGGAACACAGCCTCCAGTTTGTCTGCCTTGTAAGGGTGGATTCAACTCCATTCTGAGTCTTCAAATCTGAGAAAATTTAAAATTTTCTCATATTTTCTCCAGCAACTTAATCCTTAATATCATACTCCAGTAGTTAAGAAACAGAAACATACCACAAATCTTAGAGATCCAGTTAAAACAGCAGACATTTTTGATGATAAAAGGTTGCAACAAGCTACTTCCCGGCCAGCTTTGGAGCAAGAAATCTTGGTAAGATACTTCTATAACTCAACTCACATAAATAAAATTGCCCACTGCAATAAGAGGAGTGTTGTTTCATCTTAAATGCAATTTTTAAATTTCAGATTTCTTTTATTTAGATGTACTCCTGGGGACTAGCAATACCACATCCATGGATTCTCACATATTTTTAGTGTACTGTGAAAACATCTGCTAGTACTCATCAAACTCCTCTGTGGTTTGTTGTCCCCATTTTACAAGTTGAAGGAATTAGACAGGCAGGTTAAAGGACTTGCCCAAGACCACACAGGGAATCGGATGACAGAGTAGGTACTAGAATCATAATTTCCTGGCTCTACTTCCAATTACCTTGTGCCAAGGAAAAGGCCTTTCTTTCTAATGTAACACCTTGGGTATTTGACTTTGTTCTTTCTCCCTCTCTCTTACTCTTGCTCCACCTCACCTAAAATGTAATTGAAAAAAGTTCTCTCCTTTAGTGTGCAGCTTTGTATTTAATCTATGGTGCCAAACAGATGAAATGAATGTTGTCACCACTCCAGAAAAGGCAGGGAGAGTTTATTTAGCTGACGCGATGGCATAGGTGGGTTATAAAAACATCACAGACTTCTGCCAGGGAGGTGACCCCTTGCGTCCTGATTAAACTCACTTGTGTTAATCAGGCTGTTCTGCAGAGCTTCTCAGGCAGGACGGGCGCAAAGCTGACAAAACAGCACCCTGAAGCCACAATATCCCACTATGGATATTATCCAAAATGCCCCCATCTACTCCTCATTTTTCTTTTCCTGTAGCTCTCCAGCCAAACATGCCTCTCTTTGTGACAAATGTTGGGATGCAGTAGAAAAAAGGTTACTTTGCCCTTCTAAATTAAGTCCCTTGAGAAGGTAACCTTCTTTTTGTATTTTAAAAGTGGCGTTACTTCATTTGCTGTAAAGCTTGAAGTGATTTGATATTATTAATACATCCCCAAGATTATTTTTTTTGAAGTCACTAACCAGTGCTCTTTTACAGATGCCTTTCAGTACATTTTTGGAGGGATAGTTATTATCATTCCTGCAGATCAGGTATCGCCTCATTCTTATCTGATTTTGTCCAGTGCCTTGTTAGCTGGAACATCCAACAATAACTAGAGATTAATGAATTAGAAGTGATGTTTTTCATCCAAATTATGAGCAGCCTTGCAATAGCTGAATGGTGTATGTGGCATGGTTTCTCATCTGCCTCTGCAGTTGTTCTTGCAGGGAAATGGTTTTCTTATAATGCAGAACCCCTTAGTGCTACATTATATCATTATCTCTGACCACAAAGCTGGACTGCATCCTTCCTGTGAAATACATAAATACAGGATCAGAGTTTTAAAAACGTTTAAGCTTCCCAGTAAATGATTGCTTAAAAGTAGTTAACTGATTCTTTAAAGTGTCTCAAATACAGCATAATGGTCTGCTGCCTGAAGGCAAGGGCTGCCCCGTGGGGTGATGTCTAAGGAAGCACCAGTACCCACTAATGCCCATTAACTAATGACACTGTTCCCCCACGGTACCTGTGAGCAATTGATGAGGACACTACAAACTGTGTAAGAGATGTATGAGTTCGCACTTGTCACCATACTAAGCTGCAAAGTTTGTGCACACTGCTCTTGTAAAAGTGACAAGAGTGGGACACAGGCAATTATATGGCAGAGATTTTCTGTGGCCACATCCAGACCAGCAGAGAAAGTGTTCATTAGTGACATACCTTAAGAAAAAATGTGTTCAGCACAACAGAACGGATTAGCTCAGCAATACATGTTCAGCTGGGAAGCTCAAGTTTATATCTAAGTAAACAAATGGTTACTTATCTTCTCTGGTACCAGGTGGTATGGTATGCGTCCTGCTGTGCTGTTGCTGTATCATAATCCTCGATACTTATATTATATGAACATGGATCAAGTTGTTTTGGTTTCTAATCATGCTTTTTAAGAGGAGTCACTGGGCATAGTGGTCTGTTTATAGAATATTCTCTGGTTTTATATTTGCCAGAGGTATACACAGGCAGCAGCAGGGGTATAGTTTGTCTAGATGCCAGCTTTTCACAGAAGAAAAGCTTCATAAATCACTTCCCTGAACTGTCAGTGCTGTTAGCAACTCCCTCTGGTGTTGTACAGCTGAGGGGGTTATGTTGAGCACAGCACTCCTCTGCAGCCAGAGGAGCCCTGTTTTCGTTTATTTTTCTTTCCTAATTACCTATAGTAAGAGAAAGCCAGTCCAAGCTGAGAAACCTTTATAAAACACACTGGATGATCAAAATACCATGACAGGCCTCTTCAGTGCCTAAAAACTAATTGTGCACAGTAGCCTGCATCTCTGCTAGAGTCAGCTTGGAATCACTAAGCATCATGGTAATGACCATTCCTTTCTGACTTTAAAAAACAAAAGTGTTTTTGAAGAAGAAATGGTGTGGATGTCTGGACCTGAAGACAAATAGCTAATGCAGATGTATGGACAATGCACACAAAAGCTTCCCACTGTCAGATGAGAAGAACATGGGCCATAAATTTTCTGTCCTTAACTTATAGCACACAGATGGTTTTGATTACAGCAGATGTTGTGTGAAAATTAGCTGCAGCTTGTGGCTAATGGAGGAATATTTGTAGAAAGGGGTTCAGGAGGTGAAGGCTATTTTTAAGACTCCTGTATGCAAAACTAAATCTCTTTCTCTGCAAGGTGGCAGAGTTGAGTGAAGGCGCAGGTTGTAGGCACAGAGGGGTAGGAAAATACTTAGCTTTGCACAGCTGCCTTAGATGAGGCTGCTTGTAGATGTGCAACATAGCTTGTACTTAGTGATTTTATCTGCTTCAAGCCATTGCCAGTTGTCACCTGGCATGAAGAATTTCTCTGCTGAATATCAGAGAAGGAAATGAAATGAGGTGGAAGTACCTGTCTTGTCTTACATGCTGCTGTTCTTTGCCATGCTGATGTGCAAAGGTGAGATGGTGCAGACTGGCCTTTCATTGTGGCCCTGGTGCAGAAACCAGGAGAGGTTTCCCACCCCATGCACAGACGCCCAGCAGCTTTTGCACCCAGCTGCTGCACAGGACTGCTTGCCTCCTCTCCCCAGATCCACGTGGCCTGATTTAGGAGCATAAAGGTGCATGCATACTGCAGGTACTGTTTCAGGGAGCTGGAGCCACCAGCATTCTCTACCAGGCATCAGGTCTCAGAGGGGTACATATGTGTTGACCTCTGAGGCTGATGGGGAAAAATTGCCCCTGCTGCCTTGGTTGCACTTCCCTTTTCCCCCAAATACCTCCATCATGGCTGGGTTTGACTGCCTGTTCCAGGAAGGTGACATGAGTGCTCTTGCCAGGACAGGTGGTGGGGTGTGGAGGCACAGAGGGCTGGGCCAGCCACCACTGAGCAGCCAGGCACGTTGGGCAGCTCCTTGCCTCCTTGTGTGGAGCGTTTGCCTTGGCAGCCAATGCTCAGCATGCATCTCCAGCTCTTGGAGGGAAACTTTCTGTAAATCCAAAGATATCGAGTAGAGAGAAAAGTATCTCTCAGCAGCTTCATCTTCACAGCATAGCCAGCCTCCAGCAACCACCTTAGCAACCAGAACCTGAAAAGGAGAGCCAATGCATCCTTCTTCAAACATCTGAGCTTTATTCCACCTTTTGTTCTTATTTCTACTTTTCCCTGAATATGCAGACAGAGCTATCTTCCATTTAATATTTGCTATATGGAGAATTATACAGACTCATTTTCTGCTTTTTGCAACTCCCCAGTTAGCCAGTTCAACTCCTCTGTACTTGAACATTTGCTTTCAATAAGAAAAAATGTTGATTAACTCAGTGGCCCCGCCAAACCTAGTAAGTTTTTTCTGGCAATACCTCTAATGAGACCCATTTATTAATTTTTTCCCCCTACCTTACTTGTGTAACAAATTTCCAGATATTAACATCAAGAAAGGCAATATTTGGCCTGTTATATGAGAAAAGTAAAAACAAACCAGCACACTTCCTTTTGTAGTTCTCAATTTCATGCTCACTTAATAGATATGAAAGGACCACTTTATAAAGTATAAATCTGGAGCTAACTGTTAAAGCATGCTGGTTTATACATACGATTATGTACAAGCATGTATGTGCTTGTATAGACACATGCAGATTGCAACATGTCCATTGTAATCAAGTGACCACTGATCCATGCTGCCTTTTTATTTTTGGCAGGTCTTTACTCTTTTTTTTAACCCCCACCTCTCTCTCTGTCTCTCAAGGGAATGCTCTTTAATGTAATTATGCTAAACTGACGTTCTCTTTGTGGTATTTAACAAGAAAGAGTCATCATTTTTTAAGCATTCATATATTATGAGTCTGTATTTTTTGGCTCTAAATTAGAATGACCTTTGATTATGTTTTTAAAATATTATGGCTGGATAAATTAATTACACCAGAAAATCCAGAAGAAACAAACAATAAAAGCAATAATAAACATCAGCTGCCACCTCAGTCCAAGCTCACGTATTATATGTTAAAACTTTATTATTTCAAGTGGATGTATAATTACAGGAAGGTGGAGGCCATTGCTAATGTCAATGCCAATGGAAATCCATAGGTCGTGAGCATTTTCCTGGGAGCGTGTGATTCCCAGGGAAGGCAGCGGGTCAGGGGGTCCCTCCTTGCCCTGCTGGGAGGAGGTCTCTGGGTTTAGCACCTCAGTGGGGCTCACACAGGACACCGGGCACGTTGCTCCAGAGGAGGAAGGTATGGTGCCATGCTACCGTGGCACAGGAAGTGTAGCACACGCCTTGCCCCATGGGCTGCACCTCCCTCTGATGGGACCACCCTCCTCGCTGAGAAGGTGGCCAGGTTTCCCCCAAAGCTCTGTCCTTAACTTCCCAGGCAGAGCCAGCAGTGGTGTAAATTAGTTCCACTTCTGGTTCTCCTTTTGGGATGTTTGCCTCTGTCCATGGAAACTGGACTCACACTATCAATTTATTTCTCATTCTGTGGGCCACCAGCTGGTAATGATACAATTCTTGTTTACTCTGACCTTGGCTGGATGTGAAAAAGAGACTTAGATGTAAACTGTTCCATCTCCTATTCCCAGACCCTTGAGCCATTATTTTCTTCTGCCCTACCAAGCAACATGCTGGTTTTAATAAAACATATTGCCATTGCTTTGAATATTTATATGCTTGAACCATTCAAAAAATCTATTCACATTAGTCAAGTCAGGTAAAAATAGTCCAAAGACAGCACCCACTGCCAACATTTTCTTTGGTTAGTGCTACCAAAATGTCCCATTTCATTCTATGGCTGAATTGCAAGATATTTATTCCTTATTAATTGTAAGCATAGTGCAATTAAGACTGCCAAGTAACAGTATAGCCAATATAACTCCTACTCACTTTATAAAGACAAATATTAAAGTCATCACTTACTTTGTGGCTAAAAAATGGAAAACTGCAGGAGCATACCAGATGAACCTCAGACATCACACCCTTTGGCACTTGCCCCAAAATTTGCTGTAAATGCTGTCAGCTGTCAAATCCACCTGGTTACTGTGGACCCTGTTGTCCCAGCCATCCAATGAAGACAGTGGCTATGTGTGCCAAAGCTGAAAGGCTTCTGTGGTGAAACTGTCTGTGAGTGGGGAGATGCAAGAACACACCTCCTGGTCTCATGCACACAAACTTCTGTTTATTCCTGTATCTAAAGCTATACCTAAAGCCTTTATCAGAGCCACTGTTTTTGTGGACCAGTCTGTGGTAGTGTAATAGGTTATTATTTTAAACTCATATTTCTCCTAAATTTTTCCTCTCTGAGGGAAATGGACATTTCTAAAGCTCAGTCCAGTTGCAGATAACAGCAACTGTTGCATTGGAATTTCCTATGTGACAGAAAGTCTCATGTTCAAAAGGCTATAGGCAATATGGCAGCACTACATGGTGCTTAAAGGGGCACAGGCAAGCTTACCTGGGGAACTGATTTACAAGGTACAGTAGCTGGGCTCTGGGACTCTGATAGGTACTGCTCTGACGAGCTACTGCTCATCATTATGACACTGCTTTTCAATGACAAAGTAATCTGAAGCATTGCCTCTGCTCCCTGTCCCCAGATTTCCTGGAAAGGATGGGGAAGCTGTAGTGATTTACTTGGGTTATTTTGTAATTTTTAATTTAATAGACTGAGAGATCAGTGTGGGTGCTTTCTGAGAAGTGCACAGCACAACCTTTCTAGCAGGATGAATAACAGCTCATCTAGCAGAGAGTGGTGCAGCAGCATATTCTGCTGTCTGCTTAGCCTTGGAAAAATGTATTTGCCTAGATAAAGGGACTGAGGCTGGGGTTTCAGGGCACGCAAATATCTTACTGCTGCCTAGATGACTGTTTCATTTATCAGTGTGCATTTTTCACACATTCAAAGTACCTGATCATTTCTTAGCTTTAAGAGTTTTCTGCATATGAATTAAAGAAAACATTGCTTTTCTTATTTATCTCATTCTAAACTTTCAAAAAGTGACTCTCAGTGAATTGTTGTGAGTACTTTGGCACGTACTTATTTGAGCTTGGGTAAAACCTACTTAGACACATTAACAGTATACACACAGGCACAAATCACTATTAATCCTTGCTCAGGGGAAAGTTTATGGGGTCCCAGCTGTACAGGGCTTGATGCTAAGACGCAAGGTCTTGTTCTGGTGGAGCCACCTGCTATTTTCCAAACCCAAAGGGCTGCATTTGCTCATCAAGGCAATAAAACATACTCTTGTTCTTGCTGGCGTGAGGGGTTTTGAGAACTGCAGTCCCAATGACATAATGGCCTGCAACACACAGAGTGTGGTAGTGTCCCCAGCTGCCCCATGCTGAGCACAGTGAGCTCCTGCCTGCTGACTCCACAGGAGCCAGGTGCTGGAAGGAGTCCCCGGGAGGAGAGGGATGGGGAGCTGCGGCAGTCGCCCAGCAGTGCAAAGGCAAAATGCTGTTGGTGCAAATACGTGAATATTTGTGGTTTATCTGCAGCGGTTTAGCTGGAAAACAATTCAAGTAGTTTACCTCTAAAATGTGGAGATCTGCTGTCAGAGGTGGAAGAGCCAGGTCTAGTCATGCTGCTTGCACAACAGGCTCTAGGGACAGCATCCACATCCACCTCAGCACAAGAGCACACTGCCTGGAGCAGTGCTGCTTGGACAGACAACATTTATTCCTCCAACTGCCCTGGGACAAGAGCATGACTGGCTGGAAGTGGTCACTTCCATCCTTTTGCTTTTCTTGTCCATTGGCCCTGACTGGCCCTTTAATGCATCTCTGGTAGCATGAATGCCATAGAAATTTCAGGAAGACTGAAAAATTCCCTGAACTTGCAGGAAACTGATGTCTGAATGCAGATTCCAGCCCAGTAGACAACTGTGCCCACACAAATGTCTCTTCAATACACTGATGCACTGGGCTGCTTTGCTTGGACATACAATCATCTGTGTTATACAACTGGCAAAGTGGGGTCCACAATTGGTCATTTAAACACATTTAATAACATTCTCTAATATGATGAAAAGCAGCAGTTATATGAAATATCCAGGTTGCTGGTACTAAATGAATACTTCCACAAGACTTTAATAACATTCTGTGGGACGATAACCTCACAGCTGCCTTTCCAAAGTATTGATTTAAAAAAATAAAAAAGGACAAGAAGGAATGGCCATAAATTGGCTACAACACTCATTAAACCTGTCTTAAAACAGCTTCTCCCTGCCCCAGGCCAGGACAGGTTGCCAGCAGGGAGGCAGCAGAAGGGCTAGCTGCTTCCTGTCTGTGTCCACTGATGGAGCCGGCTGAAATCCAAAAACTGGATTCCCACTCACCTACAAGCCCTGAAACATGGGGAGCACTGAGGCGGCCAAGCACTGGATCCTTGTGCTCCCTGCATATGCTGCCAAAGGAGCCTCAGAGGGAAAATAAGTGACATGGAAAAGTGTCCAGCTGTAAATTATGCTGTACACGGGACAAAGAAATCTGGGCAGCTTTGTATCAGAGTGTCCCTCTGGGGCAGGGCCAGTCCCCGGGAAGACTGACTCACAAAGTCCCATTGTGTCCTAAATGATGGACCAGGGATGTGGCCACTCTTGGTTGAGACAAGTCACCTCTCCAGAAGTACTCACTTTAGCTGGTTTTAAAAGATCCTGGAGCAGAAAGATAAGGCTTTTTAAAATATAGATTATATATAAATATTTTTGTGGACCTTTGTAAGGGGTACTAGACAAAAAGTTATTTTTTCAGTGGGTACTTGAAAATAAATCTCCAATTTGTATAGCTTGCGAGCAAGCCCCCATTATGTTAAAGGCTTGGGGTACTCTTTTTTTTGTGTACAGTGACTTCCTCTAAGACAGGTTATTAAAAAGAAGAGAGATTATTGACATAAACTGACCATAAAGAAAAAATTGCAATTAAATAAATGGGTAAAAATCAGAACCCAACTTCCTTAGGCCGAAGAATATGGTGATGTGCATACAGTGTGTATTGTGCTGTTATTGCTGTATCTATAACGGAAAGTTCCTCTTCATCAAATCCACTAAAGGCTCATTTGCTTCATGAGTCTTTCCTTCTGTTTGGGCTAGAGGCAGATGAGGAGAACTCTGCTCAGCAGAGAGCAATAACATTTCCACAGAGGCAGCAGTTTTTGTAGGGAAAGAATCGGCTAATTTTTAAGAAAACATATCCTTGCAAATGTACATGTAGGTCATCATAGCTAAAGTAACCTTAGAGTTACTTAGCCCATAGGGAGCTTAGCTGATAAGTGTTACACATACTGATAAAGTATCTGAGTAGAAAATTCTGTAAGACTGCTTCAAACACCCATGTAGAAATCCCTCTCCATTTCAGAGTAGCAGGTATAAAACCTTAGTGCTTCAGTCTCTAGCATGTCCTGCAGTTCTTATCCGGACAGAGAGGCAGTGGGGAGATGGGAAATTAAGGGAAATGAAGAATGAGAAGAGAGCCCTCCAGAGCTGAGCAGATTTGGAAGTGGATGTCACTTTAGGATCTTCCTTTCTGTCATTTGTTGTCAGCCTCTTTCCTCAGGGACAGAAGTATCCTGTATGAACTCCGATGGAGAAACTGGCTTTGTGAGCCTCCATGAGGATTCAGTTTGTTTAACAGGGTGATGTTGAAATAATCGGAGGATTCTGCAAGGATTTTCCTGGTGTGAAGTACCATAAAAGTTGATCTTTCTTTGAGAATTCCACTGTTATAATTTTCTACTCTGGCTGATGAGAAATGCTTGTGAAACTACATGCTGCTCAAGACAGCTTTTCTTTCTGAATTACTTCATCAAAGCAAACAAAACAGAGGCTTTGGACTGGGCTTTTTTTCTGTTTTTGCTCAGGCATCTCTGGTGGACAGAACCTGGCCTGAGAGTGAGACTAGTCTTGGAGCTCCCTGAAGGACTGAGCATCCTAAAGCTAACCTGTAGCTCACAGCTGTGGGTGACAAAACCATTCTGAGATGTGCAGTCAAACTGCTCTTTGCCCCTACTGTAAATTTTCAATAATATTTCAAAAGCACTTTGGTGCACCTCTCCCTCGCAGGGAAAGCAAAACACAGGAGTGGCAGAATGGATCTTGCAGACAAGTCTTTCATCGCTCATTGGCATCTCAGCTGTGGTGAGTGCAATGGTAGTGAAAAATACCAGCTGTTCAGGGGTTCAGTAGTAGTTCTTCAGTGGATGGTGAGTTGTACCACGCTGTATCATAAGAGTGTTCTGACAAGAAACTTATTTCCACAAAGCTAAGGCTTCTAATTGAATGTTTAAGCCACTACATAATTGTTTTCAGGATGATATCAGAAAGTAGAATATACATCTGGTAATGTTATTCTTGCAAAGTAAAACTCAGCGAAATGTGCAGTTAATGTACAAAGCCCAGAAAAGATGCATTCAGATAAAGGACTCATCTAAAAGTCGCAGAAGTCAGATATGCAGTGCCTGGGGCTATGCTGGGAAATTGTATTTACATTTACTGAAATGTGTTGTCCTCGTTTTTCCCTTGTGGTCACAATGATTCAGAAACAAGTGTGAAGCAGCAGGCAATTAGGTTTTGCCACTCAAAAAGCTAAAACTTCTATGTATGTAATCATGGCTGGGAGGCTGAAAAGGGTGGATGGAAGAGAAACATTTATAGAGACATACATTTCTGCACGTTAGAGGTGTCAGAGTTTGAGACTGGTGGAAACAGTTTGTGTCAAACAGAGAACGTGCTTTTTGAATCCCTGCACCTACCTCACTTCTGTCTGAGCGATGGGACTATAAGTGTCTGAGCCATACAGAGCAATCAGGGGAGTGTAGAGGCTTGTGAAGGAGTCTCAGACTTTTTCAGCATTGCCACATGAGGAGGAAGAAGAGGCTTAAATCTGGACAGCTTTGGCATAGGATACTCGAGCTGGGGTTACAGCAGAGCAGTGGATAGAGAGGTGAGGTTTGCTCCTGCACCATCATGGCTGGGGCAGACACGGGGCTGCCAGCACTGCTGGTGAGCCCAAGGGGGACAAGGCTCTCTGGCAACCTAACCCATGAGGCATCCCCCACTGTGACCTGAGACAGACAAAGTGGCAATCTACAGAATTAGAGGTTGCATCCTTTTTTCTGGTCCGTCTGGAGAGCTGTTAGGCTACCTAGAGCCTGACTGGTGTTTTGAGTCACAAGAAGAAGAAAAGAATAAGTCACATATGATGATTAGTAACAAGAACTGAACTCCTTTGATCCACAGTTGTTAAAGAACAGCAGTAAAAGTATAGACAAGTAGCTGACTTCTAACATCTAAATGCTACAAGCTAAAACTAAGTATGTATTTTAAGGAAAACCTTGCACTTAATTTCTTTGTAAGTAATATGCTGTAACATTTCTTAAAGGCCTTGTATATGACTGAATTTTATTTTAACTGTAATACATAAAGCAAGATTTAATGGCTGGCTTACAAGAACTAATAAGCAACTAAAGCTATCTTAAAGTATCCGTGTGAGTCTGGATGAAAAAAAATGCCTTGTCTCTAGCCATCTGTTACACACTGGAGTTAAACAGACACACAAGTGCTTTTTCCTGGAAGCCATCTGCACAAATATTGATTGAGTAATTTCATAAAATTCCGATTTAGTAATTTACCAGCTGACAAGGTGATAGTGCACAGTGTAGGTTTGAGTTTCCTGGCATTTCTACTGCAGCTAAAACAACATTGATGTGCATTTCTTTTGCCACTAGCATTATTGCAAAAGGAGACATTGGAATCAAATCCAACATAACCTATCGAGAGTCTGTAAAATATTTTCCTATTAACATCAGAATAAAAAATAATGTGGTATTCCAGAAAATTGAATGGCACTTACATTCCATAATCTTCATCAGATCAGCTTGCATGGGGTTTTGTTTTTCCTTTGCTTGGTTTGAGGCTGTTTATATTAATTCCATCCAGTTTTATTTTAATTAGTTTAAAATTTTAGGGATTCAAGATCATCATGGCATTTAAAAGACTGAGTTTCAGCATCTGTCAGCAGTGGCTTTTTCAACCCTCAACTATTTAAGAGTTGCAATCTTTTTTCATTTTCCTTCCCCCCAGACACTGACTTTGCTGTTGTGACTCATGCCCTCAGCACCCCTGGCAGGCAGGCAGCTGTCTGCAGCAAATCACTGCTGCTGGATTTTCAGCCGGGGCTGGAGCAGCAGCTCTCTGCTGGGGAAGCAGGCACAGAGACGCAAGCCCCTCCTGCAGCCTGTCCCTCCACCACCTCTCCCCATCCTGAGAGCCCTGCAGAGCAGTGAGCTGGCAGTGCCCTTGCCCTGCCTCTTGCCATAGAACGGGATTTTTCCAGGGATAAACTATCTGTGGTTCCACTATATTTTCCAGTTTCATCCCTTAGTGCCTTGAAGAAGCACCACCTTTCTGAGGTGATTAGAGATAATTTTGGTTCCACCCTCTCATCATTGATTCTTGCCTGATTCCCGCAAGATTAGACCAGTTAGAAAATTGATCTAAGCTAAAAGCGTAGAACCATAGAATCACAGAAGAATTTAGATTGGGAAATACCTTTAAGATCATTGAATCCAACTGTACACCTATCACTACCAAGTCCATGACTAAACCATATTCCTAAGGTCTCCACTAGTACAAAATATGGAGAAAGAGTAAGACTTCTTTTAAAATATTATTTGGTGAAATGACTAAGTGAGCAACCTGGTAGTAGGGGAAGGATAAGGCACAAGAAGACTTCTTTTAATATTTGCAGTGTGACAGAGGCAGAGTTTGGGTGCCCAGTCCAAGGGAAGATCATGCTGTTATTCATGCCAAAGAAAAACTCTTCTGGAAATGAAGAATCGTTTTTTTCCCTAAAAGTTTGCAGTCCCACCTCAGACCCCAAAACTAGGCTGAGGCAGACACAAGGGGGCAGTTGAGGCACTGTACTCCCCCTGCTCCATCAAGAGCCAGAGTTAAAAGAGAAATGGTCCCATCTGCACTGATTCTCCTGGCACTTTGGCGTTGCCCCTGCCTCGTGCTCCATTTTTGAAAGAGTAGGTTCTGGTCAGCAGAGGTGACTCAGGTCACCTGAGGTGACAATGCCAGGTGTGGGTGCTTAGAAGTGGCTCAGTGGGGCAGTGTGATTTGAGCAGCCCTGGACTGGACACACAGAGCTCTGGCCTATGGTTGCACTGGGCATTTGCAACCAAGCCAGAACTCTACAAAACTTTTTTAGGTATCAGCACACTGAGGACTCTGGCTTAGCCTCTAGTGATAGGAGATGGGGTACAGCAGCTTCACGTCTGCAATGGGCATCTCCACCCCTTCCCGAGCAAAGACAGATTCTTAGCCTTGGTGGGCAGGGACTTGTTTTACAGCTTTCCTGGTTTGAGTGTTTGGGGCTGCAGCTCTAAAAACCAATGAAGAAATGTGAAACTGGGCAGGGACAAAACTTCCAACTAGTATGGCAAGACCCCTTGATCCATCCTAGCCACAGACTGGCTCAGATGGTGTTAATAGTGCCAAAGCTGTGGGTTTGATCCCTGTATGGGCCATTCACTTGAGAGTCGGACTCAATGGTTCTTGTGGGTCCCCTCCAACTCAGAATATTCTGTGATTCTGCGATCCTGAGTGTGTCATCTGTTTTTGCATGGCAGCAGGTACGCACAGGTTGTGAACACCATTTTAGATGCCACTGCTCCCTTTGGTCCAGCATGGGTTGAATCCCGTGGGTCACTTAATGGCTTATTTACAGACAGTCTGGATAATAGCAGGGAAACTGTACCACAGGACTAGTAAGGCCAGAAACTTATGAAATCCCAAGCAGAGGAGTAGGGGAGGCATGGCCACCTGTAAAAGCTTCTTGCCAAAATGAATGGAACAAACTCTCCTCTGTGTCCATTGCAGATCAGGCACAAAACGACAGGCTGTCACTTCAGCAGCGATGACTGAAGAAAAGCATTTTACCAGAAAGGGAAATGAGTCATGCAATAAATTGCTCAAGAAATTTTTTCAGCCCTCAGCACCAGGGGATTAGAGAAAAGTTAGATGAACCATGAAGATACTAGTTATAGGTGACCCTGCCCGGGGTGGGGAAAGGGCATCCAGATGCCCTCCTTAGCCCTCCTCCAACAGACTCATGGTGCTGTATGTCAGCCCACTGTGTCTGGCTCTGCCACCCTTCTTGCACAGGAACAGAAATGTCTGTCCTTCTGTCACCATCATATAGTTGAAGGCATATTAAGTGAATGCATATGCATGTATTTGTAGCAAATATTTTGCAGCTTGGTTATAACACAGTCTTCCAACTTAAAGCTCCTAAACTGTTAACAAAGGAAACCTCTTGAAGAATGAAATGTATGAAATGAAAAGAAATCTCACTTGCACATGCTGTGGCTCATACTGCATTGGCTGGAACAGCACTGAATTTTTAGGATTTAAGGGATAAGGTTTATTATGCTTCTGTCACACCATGACTTTGTTTTATAGGAAATAAGATGATGTTAGGAACAAAATGGGGGAAAAAACCTCAACAACCCAAAGAATCAATTTGAGTGAAGGTTTTGGAAAACACTGTCCTTTTATGAATTGTTCCAGTGCTATGCTCATGGCTGTATCCTGGCTGTCAGAAAAAAACCTGATCCGTTCTTTATACAAACACCAGAGGAAACTGGAATCTGACCTTGTCTCAACCCTGTTTCACCATTTCCCTCCTTTGGGAATCTGGGTTCAGCCGAATGTTATCTGTTGAACGATGCTTCTATGTCAGCTCCCCAGCCTGGACATCCAAGCAGTGCTCCTTCAGGTTGGAGAGAATAGGGAGCTTATTTTGAGGAGAAATGAGCTGTTCTGAGGACAAACATCCACACAAATTAAATTAACCGCTAGCCTAGAAATAGGACCGCACAGTCGTCATCCGAAATGCAGCTCTGGAGCCATTCATTTCCCACACAGCTCTCCTTGATGCTGCAGGGCACTGTCTGGGGATGAATTTTCTATTTCAGTGCTTCAGCAGCAGAAATGGGAAGAGGAGCTTTGAGGAGGAACCCTGAACTAGGGTCCTAGGGAGCACATGAGGATGTAGTGGTGAAGGGATGATGGATCAGCTCAAGGTAGACATGAGGTTCTTCTGCCTGTAGGTCTGTCTTTGAGCCATGCCGGTGCCGGATGGTTTTTCTAATTAATCAAAAAAAGAAGCAGAATGCTGGCTGCTGGGACTCAAACCTTCTTAGTCTTGCTTACCTCAGGAGCCCCACAGAGAGCCAAAATAGAGTTTTCCAGATTTTCAGAGCTCTTCTATGACCAGAGTTCCATTTCCACTTGTGATTACTACATTACACAGCTTTTCAGGAGAAATATTTCAGTGTGTCAGTCTCAGTTCAGTAATGCTCTACATTTGTATCACTGACGACAACTCTATTTATACATATTTAAATCAAAATTATATGCATCTGAGGTTTCATAAGCCATGAGAAGGCAAAAGTTCAGCTAAACTACTTGATTGTAAAATCACAGAATTGTAGAATCATTTAGGTTGGAAAAGCCCCCTTAAGATAATTGAGTCCAACCATTTTCACATAATGCATTTTCAATAAAATATTTGTAAGTGAAAACACATGACTTTTGGTTTTTGGGTTAATAGATGAAACAAAATGTTCCACCAATCTACTTTTGTAGGTCTCTTTTCAGGAAATCTTTATATATGCTCACATTAGGAAGACCTTTTCTTTAGCTGAGAAAACAACACAAATAACAATTAATAAATAACAAACCCAGCTCATTGCACAGCACTAATCTTGATATGTGATATGAGACACACTGCCATCTCACCCGAGTGGTTAAATGCTAGCAGTCACTTGGAACTGACCTCTCTGTTACAGAGCAAGGAGCTCAAGGTGAAAGGCTCCTGGGGGACAAAGGTGACTCCAGCAGCCGAAGTGCCTTGCATTTTCCAGCCATCCGAGGTGAGCCTGGCTTTATAGGAAATGGTCTTCGTGAAAAGCAGATGACAGTCAGACTCAAAACTCGTGACATTTCCCTCATGGCTTGTCTTACACAGCCTGTGGAAACTTGAAATTTCCGCGTGCTCAGCAGTGCAGCTCCGGTCCCCAGGAGATGTTTGCAGCCCTCAAAGGACAGACAACAGTAAACCATGACAAACATTACCCCAGAACAGTGACTTCCCCCGGACTCATCCTTCACCACTCCCTCTCCCATAGGGAGGAAGCTCCAAGGGGAAGAGCATCGACTTATGAAAACCATTTTTGCCAGACCCAGTAAGTCTTATTCCCGCTTGTATTAATGAAGCTGTCAGTGGTGCCTCTGTGTCACAACCTCCCTCAGCCACCCGGGTTTTTACAGTGCCTGGGGGAAAGCCCACAGCTGTAAGCTGCCCTGCTTACAGTGCCTCTCCAGGAAAAGCCCACCTGGGGCTCTGGGAGACACATTTGTTGGTCTGTGGTGGAGCATGACACGCGTCCCTTGGATCCAGTAACCGGTACCTGTTTGCTGGAGAGTGACCCACCTCTGATCAGGTATTTTACTTGCAAGAAACGTTGCATTCACAAAGCAGTAGCTAAAGGCAACGTGCTAATAACTACCATAGCTGCCTTTTAACAGGGCTTAAGTCACCAGGGAACATAGACTAATTTGCTGTAATTGATTTAATATGTTTAGTCTGAGCAAAATATTTTCAGCCCAATAGAATTCTGAGAAATCCCTTGCCAGTTTTAACTGGGTGAGGGTTGTGGCAGCATCCGAGGTGCCCCAGGGCCAGGGGGTGCAGGTCTCTACTGGCTTCCCCCAGGCAGGGCACAGCCTCCTTTGGGCCTGCCCTGAGCCACCCCAGCTGGGGTCTGACCTTACTGCTCTTGAAAATAAGATCATCGCTGCCTTTCTTTTTTCTTTTTTTCTTTATTTTCTTTTTCCTTTTTTTGTTTTCTTCTTTCTTTTTCCCCCTCTCCTTTTTCCCTTTTTTCTTCATTATCCTTTCATATTTTTTTTCTTCTTTATTTTTTACACAACCAGAATAATAAATAAATATCTGAGTGTCAGTGGCAACTTCTACACAAATAGGCCAGATCAGTTTAGGTCTTGAAAACCTTACACAGGGTCCACCTGAGTCTTTGCAAGACTCTCATATACCGCTTCATGAGACACACACCAATTTGCATGGGAGCTGCTTGCTGCTTTTCATCTCCCTCTGAATGCAGCTGATAGTGGCTTCAAAATATCACTGTCACCACTTCTGGGCAACCAGGAAGGTCTGGACTCCGGAGTGGGGAATTTCGTTCTGCAGAGACAGATGACTTAAGACAGATACAAGGTACCACAACCCCATCAAATTTGTTTTGAAGTATGTACATTCCTGAACAAGTATATTAGATGGCATAAGTAATGAGAGCTTAATAGTTCACAGATGATGTGCTCACACACACTTTACGAACTCCAGCAGCCAGCTGTAGCCAAGTCCCCGGCTTACGTCCCTGACTCTGTTTTCCTCAAACATTGCTCCAAGTATGTAAAAGTGCTAAGTCCTACAGCCATTCCCCTCTTCCTTTTGGCCTTGGAGCTCTGCAATGTGAAATTAAACCAAACTGAAGTATCAGCAAAACTTTTTTTTTTTTTTTAATTCTAAGGATCAAATATCTGTTGACAGCAGATGCTCAAGTTAAAAGTTGTCAACCATCTTTATCAGTTAAATGAACTTACTGGTGCGTGGGATCAGAAATAATCAGAATTATTTACTTATCTATTACTTTGGCTATGTCATATAAAGCCAGACTCTATTCTTTGTGCCTCAGACATACAAAATTGCCAGCAATGATGTTATAAGTAAAAAGAATTTGATCCCAGAGTTTTACCTGCACAGAATTTGAAACAATTCTGCTGTTTAAAAAAAACTACTTGAAGGATGATTTTACACATATTTACATTGGTTTGACACAGGCTTACCTCCACTGAACTTGGTGATGCCCTTTCATTTATGTCAGCCTTGCTGGGAGAGATCAACTTGGCCCATTAGGTCTGTAGGCACTTATGTAAATCTAACAGCAAAAAACCCCACCAAACCAGACAGCAAAACATACCACGATTTTGGTGGGTTTCTTTCCCTTCCACAATAGCAATCAGAAGTCTACAAGCAATCACTACCCTGCTCAAACACGCAGCAGTGATGGCTCACTTGTGTTCAGGTGGTGATATCTGAGGGAGTGCTGTGGCTGCTCCCTCAGGTGTGGGTCCCAGGCACAGCCACCCAGCAGAGGGAGACCTAACCTTCCCATCTTCCCTGGGTCCCACCTGTTTCACACAACTTTGGTGAGAGAGCATACACAAACCTTGTCCGAACTCCACTCACAATTTCTGGGAGATCAGCACTTCTAACACAGAAACAAACAACCCTACTTCCCTTCCAACATCCTGGACCTGATAATCAACGCAATTGCAACTTTGTTTAACATTGAAAGCTACAGTGATATGCTAAAAAAAAAAAAAAAAAGAGTAAAATTTGCAGCAAAAAAGAGAGTAAAATATTGTCTAGAAACTCCAGAAAACAGTTCTTAGGTTTATTTTTTTTAAAAAAAAACAGCTGTGTCACACAGAATGCTGAGGTGGCAAGGTTAGCTGGTGCTGCCCTCTGCATCAGAACAGGTTTATCTGCCTTTGCCAAGTGAGAGGGTCCAGCTCCTCTCCAGGTCTGACTCCTAGCAGTAAATGGCATTAATGATGTTTTCTGAACAAGTGGAAAATTTGCTTGAGTGAGTACTACAAGATTTCCATTGAAGCTTGCATAGCCATTTGTAAATTAGTGTAAAACTTTGTGCTGTAGGTGCATAGGAAATCAAAAAGCATTTGGGGGCTCTTAAACACTGATGAGCACTCAACATACTAGGCAAACCTTGGCAAACCCTTGAGCAGTGCCTGAAAATAGCCCAGCTCCTTCTCTTCCCACTTAAGCAGTCCTTTACATCCTTAGCTTAGGGTTTTAAAAACTGTCCCGGCATTTCTTGTTGCCCACAATGTTCCAAAGGAAGAACTTCAGGAGGAGTACAAATGTCAGACACAGGTATGAACCTTTGCTCCTGTTCTTCTTTGTGTTCTTCCAGAGGGTACCTTGTGAAAGGACACCTGGAATATTTTCAGAGCAGACATTTCAACACTGGAAAAAAATTGAATTTGTGTTCAGTGTTCAATAGTTTGAGGTGGTAAAGGTCTGTGCAGCCATTTTTATTCTGGGTATAAGTACTGTTATGGGAAGAATGCATGTGCTTTCAACATCTTTGTAAGCTTCATTCATAGTCTATAAAAAATCACCTTGATATACAAATCTCAAAAAAACCCAAAAAACCCAAAACAAAACAAGTCTCTCAAGTGGGCTCTGAACTGGCAAAAATCAGAGATCAATATTCCCCTTTCCTTCCTCATTTCAACCTAAAGGATGTTTTGTAAGGGTGAGATTCACTATCCTTAGGGAGCATAAAAGTAAGCTATTTAATAGACAACTGCTGCTCTTTACTTAAAAAAAAAAAAAGAAAAAAGGTAGACAAAGCCTGAAATATTTTCCTGTGCTATTTCTTCTGAGTCAGTATTCAGTCTGGACACGAGCTATATTTGTCAATTAATACTGAGATTATAGACTAAGTTTCACATATTTGAATGCACAAGTGTAGGGGGGATGCTCCAGCAAGGAAGGCAGAAGGCAAACATAGGCTTGGAGAGAGAGAGGTTTTCTGGGTAAAACTTTAAGCAGCAGAAGTTTACCAAGAAAGAGGGGTATCATCACCAACCTTGAAATGCAATATTACGAATTGGACATCTTAGTGCAATTCATTTTTCATAAAATTCCTCATTTTGTGACTGTCTGGCAGGCTGAGGAGAAAGGTGGGGATTCTAACCATGTTTTCCCCTCATTTATTAAGTGTCTTTGCTCAGGTGATGTCTAGAGCTGGATCATTTCTTATGTCCTCAAGAATAGATGGAACTTAGTTGTTGCCACTAAAATAAATGGATGAGTTTGGTAGCTCATAAAAACAAAGTCAGGCCTGGACAGCAATGGTGAAGCAGCCTGACAAATCTTCCTAAGAGCAAAATGAACATTAGCTCAAGTATTTGGGAGATGCCTGTTCTGGATGCTTAAAATGCTGACTTTCTCTTCTGTTTGACAGGGACATACAACCAAAATGTTTTCCTGGGACAGCAAAACAATAGTGGAAATTCTGGGCAGAATATTAGGAAAGAAGTCCTAATGGTCGGATCTACTAGTCTGTGGCATATCCACCCCAGGGACATGGTGGAGGGAAGCCTAATTGAATCGTTTAAAACTGTATTGAAGTAAACACTGGATATGCTACGAAACTCCCGCTGACAGATCTCTGATTTCTGTCATTCTTCAAAAAGCCAACATCAGTGTCATTTTGGGAGTGATGTTTTGCTGTGGCTGGGGAGCCAAGGCTTCCAAATGCCAGATTGGTCACACCTGAGAGCAACCAGAAGGCACCTGGGCCATGTTGTGTGCAAGTGCACTCATTGCACTGTGATCATGGCAGTCGCTCTGGAACTGACACCAGCCCCTGCACTTGGGAACTTGGCCTGTGGCTGACAGGCAGCAGCAGCCCTCAGCAGCCCCAACACACAAGAGTTCCCTCCACCTCACCCACCTGGGTACCACATACATGGTACCACAGCATGAAGCTCAGAGCCTCAGGGTCAGAGTTGTTCAAGGGCTGAGATGACTTTTGTTTCTTTTAGATTGCGGGACTTTGGGCAGAGCTTTGATTTGGTTTTAGGCTTATTAAGTTTATCTGGAGCTGAAGGGCTCATACAACTGTTCACTGTGCATCAGATGAGGACACCTTTCTCAAACCAGTAATCAAAACCCAGTGCTAGCTAGAGCTTCCAGACTGAAGAACCTTACATTGAAAATCCCCTGTTATGGCTGTCCTGAACCTTGGAGGGTCCCATGCTGCCAGAGGGAGGAAATTTCCTGGTTAGCAAAGAGATGAGCTCCCAGGGAACAGCAGGAAAGACACAAGACTGCAAAGGTATTCTGTGTCCTGAGGGAAAGTTTCAGGTTGGGTGGAGATGCTCAGACTGGGAAGAAAGCAAGCAGTCTGGGAAAACTGGAGGAACTGCCCTGACTGTCCTACAGCAACCTGATAGAGCAGGCAATGGTTTCTGCACAGGAAAGCAATAGAGAAGGGGAAAAAAGCACAACCAGCAAGTCCAGAAATCCTACTGTTCATTAAAAGAAATCATATTAAAAACTATGACACCCCATCACATTATTACTTTTACAGAAAACCTCTATAGCTTGTGCAAACTCGGTCCTGTCTGTTCCCCTGTGGAATAAAAATAGGGAATGAGAAAGACAGACAAATTATATTCCAAAGTTTTCAAGACTGACAGTTGGTTCAAGAATCTGCTAGTTTCCAATCTGCTAGTTAGTTCTCCACACCATCTCTGTGACCCATCACTGTCACCCTGAATAACGGCACCTTCAGCCTGCAGAAAGTGCCTTGGGGTTTTCACTGGCAAAAATGAATGAAGCACAAAAATATTTTCAATCAGTACTGGAACAAACTTCACACTGCACAGCTGCAGTGCAAGTGCTGTCCCCCAGAGACCCTCTAGAATTTGATTAAGGTATACAGAAAATTGACTCATATTTTATGGACATTCATTTTCATGATACATTTTTAAAGAGACAGCATATATTTCCATCCTTTGGAAGAAATTAAAGGTGTTATTTAAAGAGGAATAATATGTTTAAAACATGCAGCAGATCTTGATGGCAGCTGAAGCAGCAGCATGGGAGCTGTGGCATTAGCTGCGGTGGGGGACTCTGGTGGGAGAAGCACCAGGAACCATTGTAGAAATCACAGTGATTTTAAGTTTTAATTTTTAAAAGGAAGAATAAGCAGGAGAAGAAGAAGAACAACTTTAAAGCCACCATGGGATGTGTACCCCAGGCTTGTGGGAGCAGATCTGAATGTTCAGCATCAGCAGGCAGGGAAGGAAGCAGGGCTACATCCTATACCCACTGGTAAAAGCCCAGCCAGAAAAGCTGTGATATGCTCTGTGACAGAAAGTAGCATTGAAGAAGGATGTGGTCCCACCTGTCTACCCACAAAAGAACCTTTGGGCTGACACCTTATCAGCATTGGGGTAAATAAATTAATGAATGGGCAAACACATAAAATGGGCTAATTAGTGGCAAAGTGGGGTATGTTTAGCAGAGCACATGCCCTTTAGGGCCATTCTGTGCGCTGTGAGAGCTGCCAGCATGTGCTGCACTGGCCCCCAAAAAGTGGGGAGCATGCAAAAACTGCTTACCTGTGGACCTTAACATTTCTGCAGGTTATGAAACTTGCAAGATGCTCCAGCAATGAAAGCTGGCTCTGCTCCACCTTGTACCTGGGCCCCCAGGGAAGACAGGGAGGCTGTTGGGGATTCACACCCCTGGTGACAGCCGAATAAACCCTGTTGTTTGCAGAAAAATGGCTATTCTGTGGAAGACATACTTTCCTAAAACCTCATTATCACAGTAGGAACTCTCTCCATCTGTTTCTATGTAAATAATTTCAAAGTGTATGATTTGTGTAATGTATTTTGTTTGAATTAGTTTTCACCAGTGAGATGAGGATAAAGATTTTCTTTTATATTACACAGCTGGTTTTACTTCTTCTTAGCATCCGATACTTTTATTATTTCTATACGAATTCCTTTACTGCAGGAGATTTATTACTTATAGTAATCTTGCGTGCTGTGAATTTCTTATAGCTCATTCATTTGGTCTTTCATGTGACTACTCTAGACAGGAGATAGAATGAAAAGGAGGAGATCTAAATCTGGTCAGTGTTATGGGGTGGTTCATCAGGAGTCGTGCCTGCTGTCTTTTTTACAGTTTCCAAGTTTTTATGTACATTGCTCAAAGAATTAACTAACTAGTTAATTCAAATAGAACAGCAGAACCAAATTATTTAATGCATCAAAATCCCTCAGAGATGTTGAAAATTATGAGTTTTCAGAGACAAATACTGTTTTTATTACATAGCCAGACAAGGACCCCTAAACCCACCAGTGCTAATGGAAATAATAAATAACAATGAAACCTGTAAGGGGAATTTCAGAAAATGCATTGATACTGAACACAAAACTGCATGTGTCTAGCTGAGAAATTGGTTGAGTACAGCAACATTTTGTTAAGTGATAGAACCAACAGCAAATGTGATGTGATTTTCTGGGTCATTTGTGTCCAAAATAGAGAGGATAGGAGGAAGGGAATGATGTACATTCAGATCTCTTTTTTTTTTTTGGCAATTTCAGAATAAAATCTTTTGATGCTTTTGTTCTGAAATAACATTGCTTTTAGAAGGGGTAATGGCTTTAAACTGAAAGAGGGTGGGTTTAGATTCGACATAGGAAGAAATTCTTTACTGTGAGGGTGGTGAGGGACTGGAACAGGTTGTCCAGAGAAGTTGTGGGTGGAAAGTCCATGGACAGGGCTTTGAGCAACCTGGTCTAGTGGAAGGTGTCCCGGCCCATGGCAGGAGAGTTGGAACTAGACGATCTTTAAGGCCCTTTCCAAACCAAAAAACCATTCTGTGATTCTATGATCTTTGCCATAGGATGAGGTGTTTCTCCTGCAGCCCAAAATACCTGCACATGGACTGGGATGTCCTGTCGCTTCCTTGGCTGAGCTGCTCTTTACACATAACTATGTGGAGGATCAAAGGTTCTTGACGGAAGTCATACAGGTTCATGTATATACTGATCCCTTGTATAACACTAAATTACTGCTCCTCCATCTAGAGGGATATCCCCACAAGATTATGTTGCCTGCTTTATGAGTCTACTTGATATGTATCAAAACAGCATTTGTAAATGATGTATGTGAGAGGCTAGGAGGGAAATGTAAAGTAAGCGTTGCAGAGGTATAGCAGCAGGGCAGCACCACTTAAAACACACTCAAGAGATTAGGGAGTGTAAGCAATTTCTAAGTGTCACCTGCACTGATCTCTACAAATAAGCAAGAGCAGTGAGACAGACAGAGAGAGGCAGACATGACATAAGAATCTTTTTTCATTTCAGTCTGAGCCCTGACTGTGCAGGGGATGGATTTAACAGTGGGAAAGTGAAAGGCTGAGGATGGCAAACTAATGCTCTCTTGCTGAAAGATGGAACCCACAAAGCCTCTGTATCACCCACACCGCCCATTTCACATGTAAAGCTCAACTCACTTCATCCCTGAAAACCTCTGGAGTTATGGCTGTTTATAACCTTATTGCAGGTCAAAGTATAAACCTGCCTCTGAACCTACAGTGGTCTGGGGAACAATATCTGATGTCCTACAGAATCAAAGAATTGTTAAGGCCAAAACAGACCTCTAAAAATACCAAGATCTCTAAAAATGCCAAGGTCTTGATCCAATCCCACCCCTACACATGGGGCACAGGGTAACTGAGCATCATAAGGTGTGCAGCTCCATTTCCACTTTGGGCTACTGTGGGACCAATATCAAATCTTACTCAAATCCTCCATGTGGGTGTGTGTGGTACAGAGGGGATGCAAAGCATGGAACTGACACTGCATCTCAAAAGCCAAGGGCTGAAACAGGCCGAGTAAAACCACTTTTCATTCCTCTTTCTCTTTGATTTTAAGTGAACGGATTGAAAACTATTAAGCTGGTCCAGTTAAAGTAAATGGTATAGAGCAGTGTAAAACTCAAGCAATGTCAGAAGGAAGGATGCAAAAATTGTTTCTGAGCATTGTCTGTTACCTTTGCCTGCTGAAAAGACTTTTGACTAGACTGGATCGCTATATAGACATATTGAATGTGACTTTGATTTTCAAAACTTTTTCAAAAAAACTCAATCAAGCAGGCAATTGCTGATATACCTTATCATGATTCAAATAAAAACCAAACCAGCATTGCTCAATTTTTTGATGAGAAATGGAGTTAAATTTGCAGTTTCTTTTTGTTTCCTGTATTTACACCACTAAAAATTGAGCACTTTGACTTTAAAACAGCCACTGGAGGCTATTGGATCAATACATAGATAGGTGGATCTGCCTAATGAGTTACTGCACTCTTACCACAGGGCTAACATCAAGCTATGTTAGACATAAATCCAGGGAGGTAAGATGACTTCGTTAATTTACGGTGTATGTTTCAATATTGCACAACTCCCCTGTTGTGGGGAACATTTTTAATCTCAGCTTCTATCAGCTGTTACAGCTTAAAGGCAGAAGAAATACACGGGACTTCCTGAGGCCTCCTTTGAGCTAGAAGACTAAATCAGGGCATATTTATTTCTTAAGAATTAATTTTGTTTCTTGTCTGCCCTCAGTATTGCCACAAGAACATTGTGATTTTTTCAAATTGTTGTTTTGTCCATCACATTTATCATAGTCCTTATAGTTCTGCTTCTATTCTACAGACAGGTCATTAACCATTGACGGCATTTGATAGCTGGTATCCAAAATTCATCCTGTACTCACCAATTGACTCCATCCTCTGAATCGTGTGGTGTAAATAACGGCACACTCCAAACTAGGGGACAGAGGAAGCCAGCTGCCCCTCCAAACAAGATGATAACTTTCAGTAATAAATAACCTTGACAAGCTGAAGCGTGAGGCAGCGCGGGCTGGAGCACCATCTGCTGGCATCCTCTCTGCTGACTGCTCTTGCTTTTGGTTGCTCCCTTGCATTCCTGGACAGCACAGCTTACTGCTCCCAGAGGACACGGTGGCCAGGGATCCTTGCCCCTGCTTCCTTGCGGAGCAAAGGGCTCGGTGGCAGGCCGCGGGGGATGCAGGAAAGGGCAGGAGAGTGGGATTCCACTCACCGAAGAGTGGCAGGAGCCCAGGGGGCTGCGACAGCCGGGGTCCAGCCTTGCTGGCCGCACGCACTGGGACAGTGCCAGGAGCACGGCCGGGAGCTGACACACCGTGCCCCACACTCCCACTTCCCCACGGCTGAGCACGGGGGAATCTCGCCGCCACTGCTGGAGAGGCGAACATCTCCCCAAAACCAGCTGCAAGCTACGGTGCGGTCAGCTCTCAGACACATCACTTTTGGCTTTCTGGGTACTGCTGACCGTGCCTGAGGCCTTCCCCGAGCAGCGTGGAACAGATTTTTGCAAGGGTGATTGACTGCCAGGAGAATTAAATTAAAATTTGGTTTGGTTTTTGGTTGGTTGGTTTTTTTTGGTTTTTGGTGCTTTTTTTTTTTTTTCTGGTACATCACCATAACTGTTCTCCCTGTGAAACATCCTTTCAGTGTCTGGTTTTGTAACTGTCAGAGGACGTTCACATATTTTCCCTTTCCCCACGTTAGCTGCTGCAAGCTCAGTTCGTGCAGGGATTTCTTGCCACAGGCATTCCATAGAGGACGGAAGGGCCCAGGCAGCTGTGGAGAAATCCTGGCTCATGTGGAGGTCTCCACAACTTGGAGCATCCACAGGTGCCAAAAGAAACTTTTTACATGGCCACATTTTCTATTTAATAGTCACTGGCTAAAATACACATACACACACACACACGAGAAACTGCAAAGGACAGATCAGCAAGAATGATCTCCAAAAAGTGACCTGTGAAGTAATTCAGAGCACCCTTAAGATACAAAAACCAAGGAAGGGGAAAGTAACTATCCTGCCATGCAGCATAGAGAAACAACACATTGTTCTCTGTGTCTCTGGGAATAGGACAAAGTGTAGAGAGCTCAGCTTGCCAGGAAAAAGTTCAGATTGGACACTTTGAAGACCTTCCAATAGGACAGATACTACAGCACTACAACAAGCTGCATGTGGGGTCTCTATGGCCAGGACCAAGTCAGGCTTTTCTCAAGAATGAGGGAAGAGTAACTGATCTTGTCCCAGAGTGCACAGGGGTGGATCTTGAAATCCTCTTCCAGCTGTGTCTTCCAGCCTTAGACTCCTGAGAGCAAACTCATGCATCCCTGGTGCAGACTTCCCAGAAGGAAACGCATTTGTCCTCCTAGAGGCACATCTTGGATGTCTGGAGAACAGGGGAAACTATAGATAAAGTTAGGAAGCAGATGAATGTGGATGTTCAGAGTTACAGGTTTAAATTTAGACAGAAATTAGGATAAAATTCTACTGTAGCATCTTAAAACATTTTTTCTCTGGGGCTGAAGTTTGGTCCTCCCTACCAGAGTCTCGTGAGTAATATTTGTGAAGACTAGGCCAATGCCTAAGCATGCTCAATGTCCTAACATTTTAGGACCCAGTTGTATTATTATGCATTATTCCTCTATACATTCTCAACCTTATAAACAAAATATGGCTCAAAAAACTCAGGTGCCATTTCAGACTCCAACAGGCAGACATAAAATTTGCCATCTTCAAATGGAAAATAAGGACCCTTGTCTGCATAAAACTGAGAATTCCCATGGTGAACAACTAGATGTGGGAGGAGTGAAAAAACAAGGAAATTTTTAAGGAAAGATAGCAGAGTGAATTAAAGACTAAGTTTCAAATGTTTCCAAGCCTGTCACTAGCATCAGTGCACTTAATAGAAATCATGCTAATATGCAATATTTTCAATTCAGCTATTATCTTTTCATATTTTATTTGTTTATTTAGTCATGGTGTTAACAGTAAAAATATCTTTTCAGCACAGGGCCTTCAGGGATATTAAGGGAACTTCCTTTATTATTTCAGGCAGATCTTGAGAATAGCATGTATATTTTATGTAGATGTGGCAGATCAGTGAAAGCATTTCCTCACAAGACACACAAATCCAACGTTTTGTATTTTGTTCTCATGCAAAGGCATAACAGAAAAAAAAGTTACGAAAGACACAAAGCAGCAAGCTAGGAAAAATCCTGTAGTCAAGCACCACAAAGAGCCAAATACTCAAGCCTCTTTAAATCAAGTCTTCCTAACTTGCCTTCTAGATCTCAGTATGTAACTGACACCATCTTGCACTCTCACCTGTTTGGGTGTAAGTCTGGAAGAGAAATGCATACTTCATCTTTGGATCTGACCCTGCATGCAGAACCACATGTGCGCCTCAAATGTGTCCCTGGCTGAGGATTAAATTTTAATCTGCATTTTAAAGCACATGTGGTGGTGATTGAAAAAAAAAAAATTGGGGAAGAAACATTGCTGTAACCACAAGCCTTTTAAAATGTTGACTTTTTGAAACTGTCCTGAATGCTGTAGAGCTGGATTAACCCAGCTGGTGAGGTAGATTAATAGGTTGCATGTGGCTGATGTGCTCATATACCTGGTACAATTATACACATATATACACAGTACACAATGCTAGTGACATATTTAAGAAAAAGAAATGGTAGGAATTTTCTCCAAAGTACAAAAGCTTCTCCAGATTTCTCTGTTATGTGCAGATGTATACAAGCAAAATGTGTTTGAACTCAGTGATTGTCAAGCTGGCAGCATGAGAAAGCTTCTTTGTGGTGAAGGTGCACGACTCAGGAACATGTTTTTCTGAAAGAGTCTCTGGTGATTAATAATTTCTTGAAAGCATACCAGGCTGCTAGCTACACATTTCAATACTGTGAAAGAAGACAAACTTGTGTAAAACAATCACCCTGTATCATCTGTATCCTGCCAATATATAGGCTACACCGCTGACCCCTGAGTATGAAAAAGCACGGAGTGTAAAATTTGTTACATAAGCCTATGCCTTGAGATAGTGCTAGTTTCCTACTTCTCTGGACTGCATCAACACTGTAATGAAAACAAACTAAAGTCTAAGGAGGCCACAAATGCCACATTCTGTCTGCTGTGCTGATGAAACTTTTAATTATAAAATGATTGAAGCTAGTTAAGCTCCATAAAGCTGTTGATTGTCTTGGCCTAACACAATTACAGTTCTTGCAGAAACATACCTTTCTGCTAGCTCTTTCTCCTTTCTCTTAGGCATATTGCTCAAAAAACATAGAACCATAGAATTTTTAAACTCCACAAAACGTAATTTGCATCACTGGATTTGTGATGCCGTTGTTAATAGCCAAGATCAATAAACTATTTAAGTGTGTCAGTATGCTTTGCTGGCTGCCCACAGGTATGAAATAAACCCAGTTTCTGCTGTAGCCTTGCGAACTGGAGAAACTGAGTGTGTTGGAATAAATCCATATATGCTCACTGGAAAAGTGTGGAGTTTATCTCTGAAAGCACACTTTCAAATTTGCTAGCTGTTGAATGAGATCAGTCCATAAAATGGATCACATTCATTTTTGGTGATATTTCATCCTCAAAAACAGGTTGAGCTCTACATGTCTCAAATTCCCAATTATATACTTGGTCCTGCTAATTTCTATGTGATTTTGTAATGACAGTGTCTATCAGTGAACTCAACTTCAAGTATGCTAAAATTGTGAGTCTCAAATTCATAATTCATGAAAATAGAACACTGCAGGAGCTTGAAATAAATACGTGTGAATAAAAACATCCTCTAACAGGAGCTGCATGGATATTAAGGAAGTTAAAATGAGCACACTTCTGGCCAATTATTTTGTACTAAGGTATTAGATGCTAAGGAAAGTAACTCATTAAAAACTTCTACATGATTTCTCATATGAATATCTGTTATATTGTATTTCTATGATGCACAGTTGAATAAAGAGGGAAATCTTGTAGTGTTCTGGAACACATGTTAGTAGAGCAAGGCATGTACAAGGCATGGGGAAAGCAAAGCCACTATTAATTTTGAGTCAGCTAAATACCTTTTGATGTTTCTCAAACCAGATAGCAGAACACATCCTGAGAAAGCTAGGCACCTGATAAAAAAATCATGACTAGAATATAATCCAACAACAATGGCCAAATTTCTGCAGGGATAATAGACCAGACTCCCAAAGGTTACATCTACAGTAGTAAATCAAGCAGTGTCAGGGAACATACTGTTATAACAGTCCCTACCTGTTGCCTCAGTTCCTGGGCATGGGGGAGAGAGATTTCTATCTCCACATTGCCTTGGTGTATGTACCCACATTTACCAGCGTGCATCTTCCAAAGTGTGCTTCTTGCTCTAACTGCTCCTATAAGGACTCTCTGCCATTGCAGCAAATAAGTTGATGAAAAAGATGAAAAAGAGCCTGAGATCAGAAGAAGAGGATCTTTTTAGGGGTTCCTCCTGTTTGCTGCAGTCTCAGCTCACGGATCCTCTTGGAGAAGTGAAATTCTCTGAAAGAGAGGGCAGAGAGGTGACTTTTGTCAATGCACCCAACACGCCTACCCTCTGTCCTCACTGTGCTTGTCAGCTTCCTTCTATGGGTTTTGCAGGTGCTGAAGAGTGACAGCTACATGTTTCAATGTGAAAGGAGCATTATGCACTGAGGCTGTGTCCGCTTCCCCCCAAGCACCTGGTGGCCTTGTATGAGGTCCCAAGAGTAGGCAGAAGTGCTGCAGTGATGAGAAGGTGATGCCTATCTCCATTGCCCTGTGTTTCTGGGATGAGTTGACAAGCTGTATGACACCCCAGGATTGCACTCCCCTCAGAGCTCCCAGGCAGGGGTAGGGCTGGTGTCACCCTCAGCAGGGAGTTGGAGGATACCAAAGGGAGGCACAGCTGGAAGCAAGGCCAAGGACTGCAGGGACATGGTGAAACCACCTCTGACTGCAACACCTGATTCCCCACTTGCTTGCACACACACTGAACCACAAGTCACTCCGAGACAGCACCATAAACAGTCAAGAATCAGACCAAATAGGACTGAGGTTTCTAAAAGCATTAGCATTTTCAGTAGCTCACAAAAGAGTTTCTTTCCACTCCAGCCTTGTACCATTTGTACCATCGGAGCTTGCTTGTCAAAATCAGGATCTTTTGTTTTGCTCCACCATATATGTAGGCTTTGAGTGGCTTTTTTTCCCGCTTAAAAATCAGCACAAATTGAAGGCATCTCAGGCAATTGTTGAAGTACAAACAACCATTTAAATTACATGTGGAGGGCCTAGCTACCTCCACACCCTAGCTATTCAGTTCTGACACATTTCCAAGTGCAGAAACACCAGGCAGAGCTGAAATGCTGAAAACCAGCTAAACCCACTTTGTCTTGGGAACACAGACAGTTGTTTTCAAGGTCTGTCTTTTGGTGTCGTGTGAAATTCATAACTGTCTTCATATCTAATATACCATTCAAATTTGAAGTTTATTTCTACTAAATACCAGTTTTCCACAGCTGAAGGCCCTTGAAAAAAAAAGCCTGTTAGATCATGGCTTACCTGAAGTCTGTTTTTCCAATGGTACTACACAAAAAAGAAATGTGTGGCAAAGTACACACTGCAGCTGGCAGCTAAATGAGGCTTGCTGTAGTATTTTAGTGGTGAATCTTGGGGCCAGCCCATCGTCACGTAAATCCCCACTCCTTTGTTGGTGTGGTTATGTAGGAACCTGGTACCATTAATGTCTCCCCAAGTCCAACAAAACAGTTCATCAGTGGGGAACCCACCAGTCCTGCTTTGCAAGTGAAAGGCTCATCATGAAGTCTTTCAATATCAGCAGGCTATTTAAAAATGGAATTTGTGGCAGTCTGCAAGAGACTTCTGTAATTTCAATTAGGCTTTCTTTGGAATGGGCTATCTGAGAAAAGTATGGTTTTGGAAAATAAAGGCTTTATCTACTTATTAGCAAGTCAATAAAAGCCACGAAGACTCCAAACTTCTGCTTTGGCTTTGTGTGCCTTAACAGACCAAACAACCTAGCTTCATTTGAAACTGGTTTCAAATTACTTGCAGATGGCTGGATGCAGATGAAAGACTGCATAAAGGTGTTCCTTATTCTATTCTCTACTCCCTAGACTATTGGGCTATGTGCTGACACTTGGATGCTTGTTTTACAATATCATTTGACATGTGGGATTTATGTGTCAAAATTTCATTTAAAGCCAAGAAAATGTCAACTAGCAACTACAGAGAAGCAGCAGAAGACTGCTTTTCAAGACAGAAGTCAGTGAGTTGGACACTGCCAAGTCTTAACCCTGTACCAAGCACACACAGACAAAAATTTGACCCAACTGCCAGCAAACTAAGATTCCTTTGGTGTGTTCTGCTGAGATTCCATTACTGCCTTTATCATTAAGAAAATAATGTAATAAAATGAGACCTTTTCCCTGAATGCATTTATAAAGATAACTTGTTGGTCAAGCTCCAAAACCACTGGAGCCACATTTAATTTACTGCCTTTATGGATTTAGGATTTGGTTTGCTGCTATGTTCAGTCCACTGCAACAATATAATGGGAAATTGTAATGGCATGTTTAAAAGAAAGGGTTTATAATTTATCACTGAAGTTTTAAAATGTCTTGTGCAGACATCCACAATTAAATGCTACCAAAAATGGGCTTTTCACATGGTTTCACCACAGCTCACCAAAGGGGAAAGTGGGGAAGAGCCAAATAATCATCAATATAACTTTTTATGCCAGTCACCTTAAACCAGTCTAGTGAAAAGAACAACTAAAATAGCTTTTGAGGGCTTTGCAAGCCCATTCTGCTACTTCTTATGTCAAGAGTGACTGTGTATTACTTCATAAAATATGAGATACCATACTGCATTATTCCTAATCAATAAAAATAATAATAAGTTATGTAAAGGTCCTTCTGATATCAATGCTCAGAAAGGCATTGGTATTTTGTCCATGCCTAGTTTAGACAGCAGAGACTCGGGCATCACCAACACATGAAGCACTGAGAAAACCAGAGCACCTGTGAGGTGGAGTACCATGGGCATCACATCGTGACAGAGATAAAGGTGGCATAAAAGACCTGTATCCCAACAATGTCTGCACAGGAAGAGCATTGCTTGTTAAAGGCCTGACTCTGCAGCCTCCCACATTGAGAAGAAACTGCTCCAACAGCTGCATTCTTTTGGGTTTGCTGCTGCCTTGTGATACAGGAAAAATGGGAAATTAAATATTGGCAAGCTTGAAATGTCCCTCACCTCTAAAGGAGAATATTCTTCAGAGTGAGGTTTTAAGGTGAAATGCCAGCCTGAATAATCAGGTATAATCATGGCTGGCATGGCTTCAGCTCACAGGCAAAAGATGGGCTCATAGTCCAAAAGCCAGGTGTGTGCCTCTCCTCCTGGGACAGCAGGATCCTCTCCTTTCTCCTGCTCAGGCGTTAGGAGATGACAGCAGGAGCTCAGTCTCCGCACAGCTGAGCAGTCTCTCATGACACCATGACATGATCCAACTCCTGGCTGAGAACAAATAAAAGCCCCTGACAGAGGGTGATCACTAAACCCATATAGTTCATTTGGATTAATTTTAAGATTGCAGAATATGGTAAAGAATATCTGACAAATTCTTTCAAATCGTCATAGGAAATGCACCTAGCTCTTTACTGTCAGGCAAAGGAGGAAGGAATTTGGCATTTTAAATTTACCATCAGGACTGATTATATGCTTTGTAGGTTGTGTTGAATAAGGCATTTTTCAACTCGGGTGACAAAAACCGCCTTATTTAGAAAATGCAGCTTGTCCAGAGACTTGCTTTAACTGCAGAATTAAACAAACATATTTTTTATTTGTGTTAAAGAGTTTCCATTTCTGCAGCTTTTGCCAGAAGACTGAAGAGGTCTGTGATGTGTAATTTACTGCTCAGTGATTTTAAAGATGAATATTTGGATTCTCATTGATATTTGGTTTTTATTAGCTCATTTTGTTACCAGGGAGGTTTCCACATGCAGCTTTATATAAACTCAATCTATTTTCTTGTTCTGTCCTCGGGATGCTGTATGTCTTGCTTCAAGACGAATTTGGAAACAAATGCTCTGGGGTTTTTTGGCTTCCTTTGCTTTTCTTCCTTTCCACAGCTCACGCTTATACCTTCTATTAATTCCTTGCTGAAGGTAAATTCTTTATTGCTGAGATTTCTGCCAGTAGTTTTGGGATTCCTCCTTCTCCTTGCAGACCTGGAGAGCCAGGTTCCTCAGAGCAATGGGGGCACTGCCTGCACCCTCACTTTTGCACATCCCAAAACCTACCTGAATCCTGCGGGCTTGTGTCTCCAATAGGGGCCCACCATGGCCAGTGAGAAATAGCTGAGACCCTGAACAGCCAGATCACACCAGGGCCCTTTTGACCATCTCAGCTTTATCACTGTGTAGGTGCTGTAAAATCCACCGTGGCCAAAGCAGCTTTTAGGAACCTCTGAGAAGTGAAAGTCCACAAAAAGTCCTGAGAGCCATAAAATCATGCTGAGATCAAGTTCAGAAGTTTAAATCCAAAATATGAATCCTGACAGCCCATGCTCAGCAGGCAGCTGACCCTTCTGGGAGCACGAGGACCTGGATGCCCCCTTGATAAGGGCTGAGCATGGTCCTCCTGCCCACACCGGGTGCTGCCCAAGCCTTGGCAGCTCGTCAAGCTTAAGCCAAAGCCCACAGACAAGACCCACTTAGGTGGTCACTCCACTGGATGCCCAAGAACATGCCTCATAGGAGTTTTCAGAACAGGACTTTTCACAAAATACAGCAGCCATGCTATTGAAAGGTGGACAGAGGGAGGCGATACACCTTTACACAACAGCCGAACAGCTGGAACACTCTGCCAAGGAGCAAGCAAATCCACTTCATTTCCTCCTCCCTGTGGAAGGCTTACAGCTCACCAGGTTCCCCGATTGTGTTTCACCTGGGCACCTAATCAAACAAACTGTTCATGAAGTAAGAGCTGACTGAGCAATATTTCAAACCCTGCAGCTCTATGTACAATAGAAGTTGTTTTAAAATTACTTGCCAAATTAGCTCAAGCGAGCCAGAAGCACGAACTCCTAGCCAAAGCCCTCAGTGCAAGTCTGAAAGTTGAAATAAAACTTTTAGGGCTCTTGAAAGAACAGGAGATGAGGGAAATGGCATTCACATTTATTACAGAAATGTAATTCATAATCCCAGTGGTGGGAATGTTAATGCCTTATGATTAATGACAGCGATTTCTTTGTGAAAGCAAAAAGATCTCTGGAACTGAGGACACTACAAAGAGCAAATGAAACGCCCTGTAATAATGGCAATGATTCAGAAAAACAGATAGGTATGTGCCCTACCTTAAGTACCTGCTTAAGTGCTTTGCTGCCTAGGGCTGTGCTTGAGTCAATGTGTTTTTTTCCTTTACTAACGTTTGTTTGTCTTGCCTTTTTCTTAGTGAATGCATTCTGTTTCTGCTTCATTTAATTTTTAAGAAAAATAGCTTTCCAGAAATGGCTAAAAAAAATTCAAATATTTATTCACTGAAGTATCTTATCTGCCATTAATAATGCATACAAGAACTGCCTCTACAAATTAGCACTGACTTCAGTATGTCTACCATCCCAAACAAAAAGCATATGTATTCCAACCAAACACCTCTGAACTCCTCTCTTGACATCAGATATTTTCACCCAATAATTAACTCACCTCTGATTAATTTTTCCTCCCCTTTTTCTTCACATTTGCCTGTAGTATAGAAAGGCAGAACAAGGTAGTACCTATCCTATTCCATGAGTATTCCACCATGGCATATGGCACATTCCACCTCCTATTTGTTGCTCTGTTCATAGAAAGTGAGGTTAATTAACTGTCACAGACACACACAAAAATAACACTGTAGGAAGAAAAGGCATCCAGGGAAGTCTGAATTACAGTGCAACTGCATTGCATCCGTCATGGATACTCCTCAGGAGTACCCAGTGCAGCTCACACGGTCTTTTAGGACACCATCCAGCAAAACACTTAAGTGCTTCCCTAATTTTAAGCATGTGATCAGTCCCATTGATGTCTATGACAACTAACATGTTTCCTCATGCTCTCTCTGCATGGACAGAGGACAGGAGACATCAGATTTTGCTACATCCCTGTATATTTGGAATAATAGGAAGAATAGTATCTTATGTCCACATGTTGGGCAGTTTCCTATCATTGATAAATCCTTGAATTCTTATAAACAGCTAACTTGGCACTGAGCATATCTGTTTCTGAGAACCAGATGCTCTGTAGGCCTGAAGTTCTAAACCTACATCATCTTTCAGTCAGTCTTGTACAAGAAATACAGTGATTTTTAATTGAATGGGAAAACTATAAAGTGGATTTTCCACAAAGTTTCAAATGTGAGAAGTATGTGTCATTGCTCATTTGGAGGGAAGGACTTCTAAACACCTGCAGCTAAAGTCTTCAAAAGAAAGTGCCATGCAGAAATAGAAGCAGAGTGATTTCAGTGTCATCTCTGGGACAGCAGCAGTAAAGCAAACTGGGACTATTCAGGTAACTAAAAGGTTTGCATTAACGCGCCATGATTCCTGAAAAATTCTCCTATGAATAAGAATGCTTTCAGATTAAGAACTGGTAGTTTATCTCTACTTGCTGCTCCACTGTGGTTACTTCAGCTACACTCCCACCCTCGGAATCATAACAGGGGGTGACTGCTGGCAACTGACAGCCTCCCCCTCCCCCCAAAAAATTATTTATTTACAGCAGAGAGTGGGCAGAGAAAAGAGGAAGGAATATAATTGTTAAAACATAGGCTGCACTCAGAAACTGGGGGTTTTTTTCCCAAGTAATATACATTGGAATCTCAAGTAAATGGAGTGTGTAATTCTTTGTGAAATGGACACAGAGTTGACACAGAAACAAGTACTCTGAAATACAAACCAGCATATGCACAAAAAGGCATATATGTCTGTTTTGTACTCAGACACACACAGAATCTGAGATTCTTTTTATCCAGTTAACTGTATGTTTTCCCTTAACATCTTACTTTCTATACTTTCAAATCCTTATTTTTTAATTAAGAACATTTTTAAAATTTTTAATTTTTTTTTTTAATGACAAAGCCGCAGCAGACTTGTGGTAGGCTTCTGGTGTGCAATTACCCAATTCCACAGCACCAGTCCCTTTTCTTTTTGGATGGTAGTCACAGACTCCAGATGCCAATGTACTGAGGCTAATTTTTTCCATCAGCAACATCTAGCTATTTGGCAGGCAGCTCTAGAATTTTTGCTGGCTGCCTCAGAGTAGTTAAATGGCAGCACTCTCCATATATTGCCTGGGAAACTGATTTACCTGGGTGGTGTTTTAACCAATGTTTTGCCTTACCCATACATTTTATGCAATGGTTTCCTACCAATAAACATGCCTGTGAATTATCTTCACATTAAATTTCCACAAAGACGTATTTTTATTTGTAGTCGGAGTCCTGTGCTTAAATGTTCTTTCACGATTCGCAGGCTCCTGTGGTCACAAATCCAGGGTACCAGGATTCCTGAACTCCTGTGTTGAGGGACAGTGGAAGCCATGCAATTAATCTCCTCAATTCACCAGCCAACCTGAGAGAGACAAAAGTGAAATGGTTTCAGCCCCTGATCCCAATTTCAAGTTGCATTTGTTTGCAGAATATTTCCCTTCTTCGTGTTACTTCCAGTGGACTAAAACATTCTATGGATTTAAAACTTTTAGAACACACTAATTTCCAAGTCAAAAGCTATTAAAAATCAATTTTTTAAAAAATTTACTTAACAAATATTGAAAAAAGGTGCTCTTTTTGGTTTGTTTTTCTGTTTTTTTTTCTGACTAGAAGCATTCATGGAGTTTTTTATGAATTCACAAGAAAAATTGTAAGCCTGGTATCTTAATTTCTTTTCCATAACATGTAATGAACTTCATATTATACCCTACAGATCATATACAAATAAATATTAGTGCAAAGTTCACATATATTTCTAAAAACACACACACACATATATATATATATATCCAAAGAACCATAATGCATGCTATCAGGTGCCCATCTTGAAAATACAGTTTACTTGAAAATATATAATGCCTAAGCTGAGTGACACAAAACTGGACCTCAGTAAAGGCGAGTAGAGGGCACAGTTCCAGTTGGGAGAAGGGCAAGACTGAGAGGAGAATCGAGGCTCTTGGTGCCCATGTGGTACTGGATCAGTGGGACAGACCTGCACCTGGGGATGCTCAGGCTAAGCACCAAGAAAAAGGTTCTTATGACATAGCTAAATGTTATCCAAACTTGTCTGTGGAAGGTGGAGATACTCAAGATCAGACCCAGGAAGCACCTGTTGGAAAAGGTTTGGGTTTAGCTGATGTTCCAGTATGAAAGGGAAGAGCATCTGGGTGGTCCATGAGCCCACAACTCCACCACAGCTCTGTGAGCCTCTGACTCCAGGCTTGCTCTCCTGACTGTCCTCTCCTCTTTCTTTCAGCAGAATTTGACTCCTCTGCAAATGAGAGACAACAGGCCATTGCTTACATCCCCTGCAATCGAACCATCCGGCACTTTCCAGGGAATGATGAACAGTAGTCTCTCCTCAAAGGAAGCCAACAATCTGGAGCTGAATGCTGGACATTTTTCCGTGAGCTGAGTCACAATGATTAAGCCTTCTGCCGGTTTGTCTATTAAACCTTTGCATTTTAATTAGGGGTCTGGGAGGAAGGCTGTTTTCTTTGGAAGGGAAAGGATGTCATTTTCATTTTTTCCCTCTGGTGTTCCTTCCTCTTGGGAAAGTTCCCCCGTGGAGCTTAAGTGCGGATAATTTGCTTTCTGCGTCAGGAAAAGCATCATGTGCAGAGCGCATATTCCAGTGGGCAAAGCGTCCCTTGGCTGCAGGACACATGCCTCAGAGCAGGCAGGTGTCCATGGCGTGGTGGGCAGCTCTCCCCACCGCCCGTGATGGGAAGTGCTTGCCCTTTTCCCTGCCAGTGCACTGCTCCAAGCAAAAATGAGGTCTCCTACCTGTCACTGTAGAAACAGGTACCTCTGTGCATCTGTGCTGTGTGCTTGCAGAAAATGTCACGTTAAAGCACCAGTGACCTGATGTTCATGTGCGCTCAGAACCCTCCACAATCCTCCATCACTGCAGGGTCAGCTTTACAGTTTGTGATGGGCTCTCTCCACATGAGAAACAGGTTCTTCATCACAGGACTCTTCCTTCTGTGCATCTTTTTCTGCAATCCCAGCTGGTTTCAGTGCTGTCAGAGCCTTCACAAGAGCTGTGCCTGCCTCCCCTGGAGCTGATGACAAGCCACATGAATGACCACAAGAACATTTTGTTTCATTCCTCTGCCTGGAGCCTTTGTCCTCTCCACCCCAAACCACAGACTTACCCAGAACTGGGGAAGAGAGATGAAGAATTAAACCACATTTTGCTCTGTGTCTGAAAAAAACACAGTAAGCAGTCACATTTTGTAGAGAGCAGTAAACAATCAATTTTTTTGTAGAACTGAATGCATCAGAATGACAAGAAATACCTCTTGAGCTTTCTCCGAAGTTACATTTTGTATCCATTACTGACATGGTAATGCACAAGGTCCATCTTTTCACCATCATACCATACTAGGAAATAAGATAATGACTGGAACTAACTGTAATTTCTATTTTAAATTTATGGAGGTCAGGTCCTCTTTAGGATGAACTGAAATGTCTTGCTCTTGCCCTCACCAGTGATTCAGTTTTAGTGTGCTGGACTGTGCCCAAGTGCTGGCAAACCACCTGCAGGTCGATGTGTCCTTGCTGCCGTTGGAGCCCCTGGGAAGACCTGGCAGTGCCAGGGCTCCCAGAGGAAATCCAGGACAACTGCTCTATCCATTTATCAGTTTCACAAGGAGCCTGCCACTAGCTTTAGGCACTTACATGCTCCTGCAAAGCTGGCTCCACTGTCAAATATGACTTCTCCTTATGGTGTGAAAAATGCATCACTTTTTTCCCTTAACAACAGAATTTAAGAAGCCTCATCCCCATGCCAAATGTGATATCGCAAAATTCCGAGGAACTATATAGCAGCCTGACCTCTAACGCTACTTAGCAATCTCAATTTCCATGCAACTCAGCTGGCTCACCTCATTCTCCAGTGTCCTTGGCTAGGTTATATTGTCTTACAAAAGATAAATTTACAGATGGAGACCCAAGGGTTAAGTTGTGTAGGGCATAAGATCAAGATAAACCTGTGGAGGCCCAAAGAAGTCGTGGTTAGATGTCAGCTGCTACCTCGTGCTGGCATTCTTGGGTTATGTGGAAATGTAAGCTCCACACGCATGTTCTGTTGACACTGCTGTTTGTCCCATGCAGTGTTTCTTCTTGGACAGTGACAAGTCGGATCCTGGGAGATAAATCCCACCGCTATTTTATCACTGACTGCTGCCACGTGGAAGATAAAACTTCCTACTCCCCCGGCCTTGCTGTCAGCCCTTTCTCCCCCAGCAGCTTGTCAAATGCCGCTTGTAGATTACACAGCTTTCATCTACCCAGCGGTGGACACCTGCCTGCTGTGATTCCACATGCTCACAACTGCAGGGCAGAGGGAAGACTCAGCACCATTCACCCTCTGATGCAGCTGACAACTGCCCCATCCTGCAGCCCATTGGTGGGCCACGGGAATAGGAATATCCAGTGTTTGTAGTGAGCAGCAACATTGGCATTGCAATGCTGCTGTGTAATTTTCAAACTTGAGGCTGCAGCTTCTTGTGTCCTTAGCCAGGAACAATTTGGTATCTGTGTTTGTACCAGCTGGGCTCCAGCTCTGCAAGGGTTCACCCTTCCAAGAGCAGCAGCAGTGGAAAGGAAATACAAAGAAATCTGAGAGAATGGTGTGACAGGTGGAGGGCTATGTTCAAGTGTGGTAGTGCCTCATCCTTCATTTTTACTGCATTATCTGTTACAGATGTCTCTAGTCTGTGGCTTCCCAGTCTCCTGTAAGATCGGGCTCTGAACAGGAGAGACCAGATGAAGGTCTTTAGCTGAGGAAGAGAAATCAATTACCATGATAGATGGGTTGTGGCAGCTGGAGGTGAGGAAAAGAAAAACAGCCAATGAGGTGTCCTACAGCACACAGCAATAGTCCATGTAAAGCAGCTGTAGTTCCCATCAGGAGGTGTTTCCAGCCACATGAAACAGCCATGGCCAGCAGAATAGATGCCCACCACCTGCCAAGTGTGCTACCAGGAGCAGCTCCTGTCTGACTCGGAAGCTTCTGAAAATACAGCCTTGAAGAGATCATACTGGTATTTGTGTACTTGCATGGCTTGGTGCTTAGAAAGCAGCCATCCTTCAGCAAGGAAAAGTGGTGGTGGAAAAAAAAGATGGTTTTTTCCCCCTTTGATAAATCTGTTGATTTGCAAAATATTTTTTTCATTATTTTTTGAATGAAAGGGGGTAAAATGAAAAAAATAATAGCACTGAGTGCATCACAGGTGATGAGGCTCTGACACATCAGGTCATGTGAGCCTCACACATGAGAGGCTTTGACAATGTCAGATCTTCAGAAAGTATCAAGAAGTAACCTTCTGAAAATGAATCCTTTCTAAAGTTATTTTGCATGGGTATCCAAGAAATATGACCCCTAAAATAACAGTTGCTTTTAAAACCTGTTTCTATAAACCAGGAATCATTCCACTATAATTTTGATGTAGCAATAATTTGTCAAATTCTGCTGGAATATTTGTACATATAGTCATATATGAGATCATTATTTTCTTACCTCTTATTATGCTAATATTAATATTCAATTGCTTGCATAGAACAAGTTTAGTTACTATTTTAGGCATAGAATAGCTTGGTTTTATACTAAACCCCCTGTTTATCTCCTGTACTTCCTGCCCAACAGAAGATCTGAAGCACAGAACGTTTTTAATATCAAGAAATACTATATCTGAGATGCTTTTTCAGTGAGAAAAACAGGCCCTGCCAGATATGAATAGTGGCCACGTGTTAGACGATGGAGCTTCAATGTGCTTGTTTAATTTGCGATCATACGCAAACTTAGCAGTAAACAACCTCAATAAATAATGAGCAATTGATGGAGAGCTTTTTTTTACTAGGGACAAAAAGCATGAAAGTCAAGATGAATCCATTGCTTCAGTTTCACAGACAATGTGAATTAGAAACAGGCTGCATACATTCTGTTTTAACTTAGAGAATAAAAGGTTCTCATTGCCTAAAAAACTAGAATGATTTTCAATAAAATTCAAAACTTATTTTACTTCCTCCTAGTGGTTTTCTCCAAAAATTTCTTAAGTAGGGATAGCTGTGGTAAATATAGCAAATTAATTTTATAACTTAGATAAATGTCAGACAGCAAACAACTTTTTTGCTATTAATTGATAGCTACAGAAAAGATGCAGTGGATCACCTCAGACAGCTCAGATAAATCTTCTTGTGTTTAACAATTGTTTTGAAAACACAATTTTGCAAGTGATTGATGTGAAGAAAATTGGCTGCAGTCTCCTTCTGCCATATTAGCTAGAAATGTCTATATTTAACACCTAACACACTGGTTTTGATGTTTGGTGGCTTCCTCAAGCAGGCTTCTCCTATGTAACAGCCCCATCTCTGAAGGTGGCTTCAGGACACTACAGTGAGAGTGGCAGTTCATGGTATTTCCGTGGTGAGAAACCCGTGGGTGGAAGCCCCGTTTCCACTCCTGCTGTCACATCTGACAGTTGAGTGACTTGAAGCCACCGATTCTTGTGTCCCTGCCCTTCCCTCTCCAGCAGGAGAGAGCAAGGAGCAGCACTGCCCTCTGTGCTTGATGGCTGCCCTGGTGCCAGCCCAAAGAGCCTCGCTCCGTCCCTCTGCCCTGCACTAAATTACACCAACAGACTGCAAGAGTGCCAAAGAAAGATGCCAAATCCAGTGAGATGAGCCAAATCAGCTCAAGTGTGCAGAGTAACAACTACGTTCATAGATTAAGGAAGAAAAGGCTGCAGCATAACTACCCCCACGGACATAAAACGTGCATGGGAAAGAATACCACTGCTCAGCAAAGCATGGGGAGAAAAGCCCGCTGGGAAGAGCACAGAAGCAGCAAGAAAAGGATGCCCCAAAACATAAACAAGCAGGGGGATGGTAAGCAAGCCCCAGAAAAAGTGAAAGGAGACAAAGAACAGATGGCAGTGAATAAATAAAGCCAGAAACATAGCAAGAATTAAAAAGGATTTTTATAGTAGAGGGAAAAGCCCATAAGAGTGGTAAAAATTATTTATTAACTCCCAGTCTGTGCATGTTATGGTGCCCACCTAATTGCCAGGTGTATGAGCCCAGTTCCCACAAAGAAAACTCACTTTTGAGGTGCATTGCTGCATCTGGAGGGAGGTGTTCTGTATTTGTTTTGATGTGGATTTTTGCCTACATCCACATGCTGTCATTGTGCTGAGAATACCCCCAAATGCTTCAGGGAAAAAACCTGCCACAGGCAGTTCAATTTGCAGCTAAGGACCAGGGAACTCTCTGCCAAGTCGCTGTAAAAAACGATGTTTTCTCAGTTCCTCAGAGAGGAGGACTGTAGATGTCACACATGGGACATTCAAGTTAGAGGACTAAATTGCATGGAGAAAACAAATATTTGGGGAAAGTTTGAGCTCTCTGAAACTGGAGAATATTCTTGGTCCGGATAAAAACAGAGGAAATAGTCTATACTTGGTATGCCACATATTTCTACAACAGAGAAGATGAGCTAATAACTACCTCACCTGATAGCTATTTATTAAACTTCAAAAACATGTTTTTACCAAAGCAACAACAGTGAGACACATGGAAGGACAGTACATCTTGATGACTCCATACAGGGACATTGAGAAAGACACCTACCCTTCAGAACAAGTTTTATGTTAGGTCTTGACATTTCTGTATGGATTAGAGATGGATGGATGGATGGATGGATGGGCAGTTCTCTTCAAGTGCCATTATATTATTTACTAACATTTTTCCATGTGCAGTGGATTGAGCACAGAATAGGCTAATAGTTACCTATCCAAAACTGCACATTGAGGCAGACTGACTAAAATCATGCTCCCTGCCTGAAAAGTGACAAGTAAAGGATTGTTAGAACACAATGAAACCCCAAAGTCTAGGTATGAAATGGATGATATTTAATGATAAAAGACAAGTTGCAGAGTCATGTCTGACTCAATTACATGCAAACTATTTCTGTTTAGCTATATTCCCCTCTGGCAGGGGGACTATGATAGGGGGCTATAGCAGTGGATTGACAATACCTGTTTAAAATGAGAACACAGTTTCTGCACTAAATGTAAACTGAGAGAAACTTCATTCACCTCTGCCCCCTCTGAGGGGGCAGGGATTTTTGTTGGTCATCAGCATTAACTCTTTTGTTTGCCAGGGTTCATATCCTTGGCATGTGTGATCAACTTTATTGGTTTCATCTGTTCTTTTAAGGAATCATGAAATGTCTTTCCTTGATTTTACTCTTTCGAATATGGCCCAGACTTGTGATTTTGAATATGCTTCCCTCCATGCCCATCAGGAATCCTAAGAAAATCTGAGTGGGACAGATGGGAGGTGTAGTCCCAGCTGGCTTTTCAGCCTCAGTGGCTTTCTAAAGCATCTCGACCCCAAGACATGACTGCCCACCATGGCCTGTACTCCCTCAGAGACTGGATATTTTTGCAAGGTTTCTTACATCCAGATGATGTGTACAATTTCTAGTTATTTTTCTCAAATTCTGTAGAAAATCCTTCTGCAAATACCAAATCTCTTCCAGGCCTGTATTCAGTTTCTAGACATCTGTGTGTTTGTGACATGGAGGTGAGTGGAAGGAATTGCAAAGGCCCCTTTTGGCAATGTCAGGATGTCATTTGTGCCACTTAACATGGGCTTCCCATAAATAAAGACACTAAACCTTTAGGTCCAGAGCCACAGCTCTCTTCTTTCTTTACAAGTTTTTTACTATAGAACACTCTAAAGTGTTTGTTGGTGTCTGCAGTGCATAATCTGTTGATCTAATGCTTTAGGTTTTAAATCAAGTTGACACTCACATCAGTCCTAATAATTCATTTGCAGTCACAGAGAAGTATTCCCAAACATACACATCACCCAAAACAACTCATTTTGCATGCCATGAAGATACAGGAAGGCCTTTTCCCACACAGTGCATGATGATATGGTGAAACACATTGTCCTTACCACATGGAAACCAGAATTTTAAAAGAATTAAAAAAGAGATTAGGGCAGTTAGCAGAAACAGGGGAGTGCAGTGGCTCTTGAAGGCCATTTTGCCCTTCCACCTTGTAGCTTACCACGTGTCACAGCGGATGCCAGGCCCCCAGTGGACAACACTGTTCTGGTTTTGGTACTCTTCTCCCAGACATCTGTTGTTGCTTGTGGCTGGCGCAGGATGTGGGATGGTTCCTATGATCTTCTCTGCCTTCCTTAGGAGCTGTGGATACAACAAGCCTTCCTGCAGCTGCCTGCGGAGCAAAGTCACAACACTCTGAGAAGAGGTCACCAAGGCATTTGAAAGCAGATATCCTTGGCAGCAGATGCCCTTTGCACTTTCTTCTCATGGTACAAACTCCAGCTCCAGAACCATCACAGAGTATGGCTGGGCTCAATATGCACATGGGTGCAAAGAAAGGAGAGTTTTTGCAAAGCCCCTTACCACCACAGTCCTTCCACTCTGGGACTGTGATGAATGTTTATGCTCACAGCACTGACTGTTCATTAGGAAAAGCTGTCATTTTTTCATCTGAGATCACTTAGCTGAAGTGTTTTGGCAGTAAATTTCTGGCACCTCTCTTCATGAGGAATGCCAGACAGCAAACTGCTCACCAGCTGCTGCATCTACACTTTTAAATAATTGACAGTTCCATTTTGTTATTTTTTACAGACATTGATGTAAGTGACAGTTCCTTAAGAGATGTCTCTGTGCTAAAACTGAAGGCATTTCTGAAGAAAGAGCAGACTGGAGATGCAATACTTCTTTTTCCTCTTCCTCCTTCATCTAAATACCTTCAGCTTGAAATGTCAAATATGGGACTCTGCCATATTCTTTATCTCTCTATGTATAATCAAAAGGAAACATACTTCCAAAGATGACATTTTTATTGTGAAATAACCTGTTGCTTTTTAAAATACTGTTTTAATTGTGGTTGTCAGGAGGTTTGGAGACAAATTTTGTGAATGGCAGTTCTGAAGGCAGGAAAGAGGGAGGTTTTGCTGTGTTTCCTCAAGGGAGCCACTCTATGCTCGCCTGATCTCTTCCAGGTTCTTGTGACTGAGACATCACAGTGTAGGTGGGCATGCTGGTCCACAAGGCTGCAGCTCTGCTGGTGACACGCAAACTGGAATTCAGCCTTCTAATGTAGCTGGGACTTGACTGATCAGCCTGGTGGAAGACTGGGGACTAAGCCCTAAGCCAAAGTCCACAGCTAAGAGACAGCTGAAGGGCTGGAGCACAGGCCCAGCCTCCTCTCCACATGGAGAAGGCAAGCAGCCATGTGCTGTAATCGCAAACATCCTGTCCAATGGTCACACATCTAAATATTCTACTAGACTCCATGGCAACAAACAAACCCAGAACAAAAATGTAGAAATCTTGCAGATCAGTAGATGTGCTTTGAGCTCTTGGACACTAGACCACTTGGATTAAACTGTCTAGCTTCATAATGTTTGTGGGGCAGGGAAGGGAGGTAACCTTAGCCTTAAAATCTTTAGTTATTATCATATCTAAGCCCTTGCTCACATTTTTGATCAGCTGGAGCAGATATACTCAAAAGAGAGTATCATTCTCTGATGGGGTCTTTACGTAGTTTTGTGTAACAGATTAATGATTTTATTTGGCTTGTTTATAGTGCTCCACTGACTAGAGAAGTGTGACTTTTCTTTGAAGAAATGCTTTTCTCTAAAAAATGTTTGTTTAAACCAGTTAAAATTCTTTGTGATTTGACTGATATTTTTTGGCCAAAAATAATTGGACCTTCAAACAATTCAAAAGTTCAAATGTTTTGGTTTGTCATTAACTTGAACTGTTTTGCCTCCTGCTTTATTAAGGACTTTAAAAAATATAAATGCTTTTATTAAGCTTTCAATTAAATCAGTTTCTGGTGGTGGTCATGATTTTACAAGGACATAATTCATTGAACCTTCTTCATGACTTCCTGCAGTTTTGGGGGTTGTCTACCAAACCCAAAAGCTTATCTCTCTTGTGCAGGCAGCCAGGGATAACCATTTGTCCTGCTTACTGAAATTTAGAAATGCCTTCCTAGTGAGACTTGCTGCTGTATCGCATTAACACTCCCTAACCCTTCTGATCCATAAGGAGAGGGCTCGCAGGCAAAGTAGCAATGTTCAAAATGCTCAGGGACCTTATGATCACTGTGTGGGCACTATGCTTCAAACCTGGGTGCACAATCAGAGTTTTTCTAAAGTTGGGTCTATTTTTACCTACATGAGCTAGTCTGTTGTGTCTAGAGCTTTTATTTCATTTAATAGGTCACACAGGAAGTTGTTCCTCTTAAAGCTCTACTTCTTGGCTCTACTTCTTATGCCAGGAGAGGCAGCCTCTCCTCTCTGAAAAGTGCTCATGCTATTGCCTCCTCCTAAAGCGTCAGTGTTTTACCATCAGCAGTTACCTGAAAGGCAAAGGCCCTAATCAGCAGCTTAGAGGCCTTTCTCATTTGACTGGATCTGGATTTATTTGGTGCTCAGCAGGACAAATTCAGCAGAGGGTAATGAGTGTCACTTATCAATGCTCTTATTGTCATGGCTCAACTCTAAACCAAACCTACATTCAACATATTCTTGAATAACAAGTGCTAGAAAAGGACAGCATTTGCACAGCTGTCACTGCAAAGTACAAACATGAGAAAGTCCCCACACCATGTAAGATCTCCTTGGTCATAGATGCAAGGCTGAAGGTTCAGCTCACTTTTTCTCAGAGAATTGTACAGGCAGCCTGAGTTAATCCATTAGCCACCATGATTCCCAGCTCTCTCCTCAGACTGCAGAGCACTATGACAAATGTGGCCAACATTGCACCAGGACAGAGTGCCATAACAGAACCAAAAGTATCTGATTAACCCCTTTTTGCCATAGCACATCCCTTGGGTGCTCTTCATTTACTGGTGTCTTGGTTAACTGCAACTTGCTCTTCAGACCATTGATAAAAGGTAAGAAACTGCACAGATCCAAGATCTGATCCTGTTAATTTCACTGACTAGAGATCATAGAGATTTTACACTCTTCTTATGTCAAATCTAAAACAGCTATGAAAAACAAGCAAAATACCAGGCATCTCCTATCACTACAGCAATCATTAGCAAGTAAATTCACAAATTATATTGTAAATTATACAATATATGCAAGAGCACTAATTTTCTACTGAATTATGTTGTAAATTATCTTTTCCCTTACCTCAAGTCTCACCTTTGTGAACTGACATTAGGTATTTTATTGCTGTTTAATTCCCTCTTGAGTCACACTTCCCTCTTGAGTCACACTTCAGCCTTCCCAACATTTTGTTCAGCCAGGCTGACAAGTCCACAGTACGGACTCCAGTTGTCTCCATTTCAACATTGACTTAATATGTACATTTATGAGTTCCCCATAGTGTGGGGGACTGCCACATTTAAAAACCAGCCCCTTCTGATGTAGCTCTTTACAAACTCTTATGAACTAATTATTGAGACCTGTGGGTTAACCTGTTTGACTATGTCAGTGGAAAGCATTGTATGACCAGCCAGAATAAGAGCATAGCTTGCCTGCTTCTTCTATCTGTCACTTCCAGTATTTCCCTGACAGGAACTTCAGTGCTAAGTCTTTCTGCTTAGCTTCATCCACTGTGGCTGACCCAGATGGATGAACAGCTTGAATCATTTAACAGCAAAGCCAGCTGCAAACCCAAGAAACAACTCTCAGCTTCTTGTCTTCACAAAGCCACAAGAAGGCAAGACCTTTCTCCAGCCATCCTGTGCAGGACCTCACCGAGAACAGACTCAGCATGTCTGTCTAACTCTGAAGCGGGGTGCTAAAAGCTCTCAGGACATTTGCAACGACAGCAGCCACAGCAGGAGGCTGAAGCCTGGGTTTTTTTCCGTGGAACTTAGGACAAAGCAGTAAACATTCAATCTTCTCACAGGAAGCTTCTTTTCACGCTGCTGTTGTTTTGTTCACCCAAGTTTGAGTCAACTGGATCAAAGGTCCATCTAACCCAGAAAATCTAGTTTTTTCAGAACATGTTCCCAAGTTCCAGCCACATGTGGCTGGAGGATTTCCTGAGCCAGAACAATGTCTTTCTATGAAGATCTGTGAGCAGGGTTTTCTTCCACAGATTTTTGCAGGACATTTTTAAACTTTCCATACAAACACAGGCACAAATATGTGGCACATTTTTGTTGCTATAGATACATCAGTTCAGAAGAGACTGTATCATTGATAAGCAAAATCATTGTTCGAATAGCTGCTTAGTAGGGGCCAAATGGTTACATAAGCAAAATGAATCCAATTAAAAGTCCATTTTTCTCACAACCACAGTCTTCTGAATCACTCATTGTTCAGGCTGAAGTTTTCCATGCCTAAAGAGGGAGGTTTTCTTATCCCCTTATAGTCAAAGCAAAATCCCTGCAACCATTTTTAGGTTATGGGAGAGTGCTTCTAACCAAATTTTTTCCAGAAGAACTACAGTAAAAACAGATGAAATTTGAAACTTGGCCGTGACTGAGTAATCAATGAAAATTAGTGCTCTTGCATGCTTTGAAAGTAATTTGCTTTAATTTGGCAAAGTTGCGGCTTTTCACAAAGAGCGTGCTGTGTACTCATGGCTGAGATGTTGCCTACAGGTGGATGTACTGCAGGGGTCAATGAGCACATGCACTGATTCCAAAAAGATCTCTATGTTGCTGCAGAGCCTGCCATTCACTGAAGTCAGCCTGTAGAAGAATTAATTCTCTTTTATGGGTATGGAGATCTGAGCTAATCCCACCCTTGAATTTCTTCCAACCTCCATCAGGTGTGAGGGCCCTGTGCTCAGAATGCAAGAGTAGGGTAGCACAGGTAAAAGGGAAGAATCAATAAACCGACTATCTTTTCTAAGAACTCTACTGGGTTTGAACAAATCTACTTCTTACTCTTTCCCTGTTGGAAGAAAATCCCTGCAGCAGTGCAGCTTTGGAGAACGGAGAGTCCTCTCTCAGAAAAACTAGTGGTCCTCAGGTGGTCAGGGATGCCTCTGAGATAAAAATGTTGGTGGTTAGGACTCCTTGAGACAGGTCTTACCTCATAACTCTTAGTTCTTGGATGAGGGCTTTTACTCCTTTGCAGCCAGGGAACAGCAGGAGTTCTGGGTGAACAGAGGCAATTGGAGATTCCTGCTGTATTCTCTGTGTTCCCTGAGACGCTGATGACCGCCAGGTCATCTTCTGAGCATGACTCTTTAGGGAGTCAACAAAGTTAACAGCTGGTTGCTCAGGGCACATCTCCAGAGGCACCTGTTTCCTCAGTAAGGAGTTCACTGACTGTGTAAATAATTCAGGCTAGGCAAGAACCTTGGCAAGGCCAAATGCTTAGAAAATTGATAAGACAGTGACTAAGCTCGGCTACTTGAACCTCCCACTCTGCTTTTGGAGGGAATATTTCTTTCAATGGTGGCCACATCTGATTGTTTTCAAAGCTTCATTGTGCTTGAAACAATATAAGAAATCACATAAGACAACAGACAGCACAAGAACAAACAAAAATCAGCCTCAGCTTCACTCAGTGACATTTTCAGAGAGTTCTTCTGAAATATCTCAATATCCCTACACATCATTCATCTGCACCTCTTTGTTTACATAAATAAGTAGTTCCCACAATGTCTGAAAGATTTCAATTCTGGCATTAATCTTCAAAGAAATTCTCATCAAGCAATTTCCTCCATGTCGATTTTTAGCTCTTTAAAATAAGATTCCTCTTCTGGGAATCATTTCCTTGGACAACTAATTACTAGAGAAACTCTTTCTTGACAGAATTTATAAATGCAAGTATAAAGAAAGTAACACCATTCTGACTCATCTGAAAATTACTGTTGTGTCTTTTACCTATTTTTAAAGTCTTTAAAGCATTTGGATGATACATGGCAGATTACTGCCTTGAATTTATGCACCAATGAGAAATGCCATTATCTACCAGACAATACTGAAACACAGAACTCTAGAAGTTATTTATATGATTTACACCTTTTGTACATTCTTGTTTTTTTTCCCAGCAAGAGCTAATCAGTTTAATATATTTATCTATTTTGTTCTTCATCAAAGCACACAATGCCAAGTTCTGAGCCCTTTGAGAAAATGAAGTGAACAAACAAGGTTGGCCAGGTAAAATCTCATAGAAAATTATGCAGAAGCATGATGCTAGAATCACTTTCAATATTAAAAACACTATCATGGATGACCAACGAAGTGTTAGATATGAAGAAAAAAATTTCTTTAATTCTGTAAAATCTTAGGTTTTCACTGCTTTATAAGTTTCAATCCATTTGCAAAGTTGCAGCTATAACTGAATAAAACCTGCTACATAAAACCAAAGAGAAACAATCCATGACAATTCCTATTTCTTTGAATTCTTTTCAGTACTAATTTTAGCAGTATTCAAGACTAAACGTAAAAGGTATCTAATTCAAAATAAGCAACTTATATGTTCTTTTAAAGATATTTTATTGCTGGGTTAATCAACCTCTAATTACCAGTGAAGGAACGACTGGAATACTCTGAAGCATCTCAGCACAGGCAAGCAAGAACCAAGTCAGACGCAAGAAAAGAGTAATTTTTAAAATTCTTTGGCAACATAATAAAGTTCTTTCTGTTAGAAACCCTAAATTACCTTTCCTTTTATAGGCTCTCAATCTCACTACTTGAGTTTTTAATTTTTGTCACTTGCCATGGAAAGACTTTGATCATGTGGTAAACAGTTTTACAGTAAGTGGGCAGGACTGCAAGAAGCAAGATGCAGAACACGGAACGTATCCTTAAGAGTTTAATTGTGATGGGTTGCCTTTGATCCCACAAAGACCAGATTACAACTTTAAAGTCCATCCTAGCACTGGGTGGATCACCTCAAGAACCGACCAGAGAACAAACACATTCCAAAGACAGAAATTGCAGGACCTGGCTTAAAACTCTTGAGCTGCAATCCAGGGACTTCACCAAAAAAAGAAACCTGATACTTGTGCCAAGCCATCTAACAACCACAGAATTTGGGAGAGTGTTCAGCTCACTTCCTTTTCTATCTGTTTGTCCAGTCTCCAGCTTTCCCCTTTAAAATCACCAGGTTTGTTCTTCAGCAGCCACCGTCAAACAAGGAGTTATTTCTTGAATATTGTATTGAATTGTATTCTGTTCTGCCAATACCTTGTGCAAATGACAGGAACTGTTTAACATTTATGGGAATGCAACAGAGAAAAGAATTTGAAATGCTTCAAAACTGAGGAATCGGAAGATGAAAAAAGTAAGAAAAGCATTCAAAATATCTACAAAAAAAGAAAAAGAAGGAAACAAAAGAAGTCAAAGATTTGTTTTTCCTTTGGTGAAAGTCAGCCAGGAATTCTTGAAATTCTTCAAGCAACATTGAGCTACCTCTTCTAGATCTAAATGTGAAGCTGCACAGGATTTAAGCACGTGTCTCCATAGACTTTTCAACCACTGGCAGTTTCTGCCCTGACAGGAAGACTATCTCTTATCTTATTGGGTCTCTACATCTTTTACAGCTTATTCATTAAAGTTGTTTCTGACTCTTAAATTTGGCTTCTGAGTAGTGAGTTTTGTGAAAGTCATAAAGTGTTAGATTTAATGCAGAGAGAAGCATAAAATGATGTAATTTTTCATGCTGTGAGCTCTCTTCCATATATCTAAGAGATCTGTCCTGGGTAAGAATTCCCACTGACACCCTGGGGGAGAATTGGATTCAAATGAATCATTCCTAAATGGCTAAGTTACAGTCTTATACTTACAGGTACCGAAAAGAGGGAAACCTTGTGGCTGATGTCAAGAAAAGGAAAAGATGTTAGAAGAAAAGGAGTGGGACTTCCCTCTCCTGTGTCTCCTGACAGAAACAGGCTCCTGGCTTGAAGTCCATTTAAAGAAGGACATTGTTTGTATTGCGTTTGAATTGAGCACTCTGACTAGGAGGAACATCCATAGAATTAATTAAACAGCCAGCAACCCATTTAAAACAACAGCAAAGCCTGTTGGGAAAGTTCCTGGGAAGGAGGTACTACTGTTGAATTTGGGGCATTTCCTCCAAGATTTCCACAGAAAATTACAAAATTAAAGGCTGTAATACATAAAACCTGGTGACTGATTCAGCCGTTGAGCTACAGATGATGCTTTGCAGAATATCAGCAGATAGGAACTCGGGATCCAGCTGTGGTAGTTTCGTATGCACAGAAGACTCAGACACCAGTCCTGTGAGCAGGGTGATGTTTTCCCCAAGTTGACTCTTCTCCCCTCAAAATAAACTATGAATCTCACCCATGGAATTAGCCTGCTCCAAATAAAAACGACTGATAAGCCTAATGACCCACCTTGGCTGCAAAAAAAAGATTTAGTTTAATTGAAGAAAACAGGAAGCTCTTCCTATCTAAATGTCCATGGTAAAAAAAAAAAAAAATAATAAAAAAAAATCTTTCTGTCACTGATCATGAGATATTCTGCTTTAATAAGTACCAAAAGTTCTGAAGATAATTTTTAGAGGTTTCTAAATGCATTATTTATAAGTTCCCTTACTCTCACAGAATTCTTTATAGCTGGAATTGTAGGAATAATGGAGCTTGGCTTTACGGGCAGAGACAGAAATAGAAACAATAAAACTTTAAAACTTACTAAAATATTTTACGAATAAGCTGCTGTAAAATATCAGGCATCTACAGAGCATGCTGTGGTGTGAAATGTGTGGCTTCTTGGAGATGACCTATATAACTCACTCACAGCATTTTCACTCAGAAATACTGAATCTTTCCAAATGCCCGCTGCGGAACTTTCTCAGACCACATTCCAAAAATGTTACAATTTTTATATCTATCCCAAACACATATCTTCCATACTTTCACATCTCTAAAATGGAGTGAGATGATTCAGTAATGCAACATTTAATAGCAAAATATGCTTTCAGCAATCTGACTACAGCTCTCCGGTTTGAGTTCAATTCCCAAAATAATTTTTGGCAGGAAGAGATATTGGGGGGTGGGGAAGAGCAGAGGCAAGGAAACAGAAAAAGAAGAAAAATAGGTAGATTTGTGAAACTGGAAGCTTAAGTAAAATGGGCCTCTCTGAATTTTCATGCATTATTTATTAAATGTGAACATCTCCATTGCATTTCAAAATACCTTGATGAGAATTCAAACAAAATATTTTAAAATATTTGAATCTCTGGGCAAATTTTGAAAAAATTGAATTGGTCCCAAACTCTCATCAAGAAATGGCAGTTCTAGTTAGCCTAATGGATTAAACAGAGCTCTGTGAGTTATGGTACCCTGAAGAGTACTGAAGCCCATGCCAATACTCAGGCTCCTGAACGCCACCATCATATTCTCTTTTGTACTTGCATTCATGTTTTATGCAATCTTTTCAAATGAAAGTATTTTCTTTCTCTGTGCAAATAAAGGTAAATTCTTTCTGCAAATACAAGTGTGTGTGAAGCACTGTTAATTTAGAAGTGTTCAATACTTCTTTCTGGTTTGTTCTTCTGAAGAAACATGAGGAACCTCTAACATTATTTACAGATAATAAGCATGGTCCAGCCCATTAGTAAGTGAAGGAATGGTGATATTACAAAGGTCAGAGAACACATAACAGGATGAATATGACTGAGTCAAAAGCTGGGGTACCTTGCATATAAGAATCAAAAAAATTTGGCTGCAAATACCTCAGGTCTACAAATTTAAGTTGCAATTATTTTTGGTATTTAAGAATATTGGAATAACAACTAAATGAAATGTACTTCAAGGTGCTGAAAACGTAGGTTCTGATGACAGCCACAAAATTTTCCCAAGGACTAGAGAAAATGACGTATGGTGTGACAGAAGAAAAGGTTAAAGAGATTAAAATAGATATGGTTACAATGAGCAATCATATCAGGTGCTCCTTAACTTAAAGCAGAAAAAGATATTATAAGATCCAATAGTTGGTGGATGAAGTTTGGCCAATTCACATATGAAATTTATCCAAATTCCCTTTTTTAAACTGACCAAGCTCTGTTTCAATCAGGCTTGTTTCTGTCACTGGCTCTATTGGAAAATATTAAGCAGTTGAGAAAACTCTATCTGTCTCTACCAATGACCTTGCTCCAACTCTATTTTTCCCTGCCAATATACTCTGCAATAAATGTATCACATTGCAGTTCTAGAATTAACTCTTACTTGGCACTGTGTCAAATGCCTTTCTGAAACTCAAATACATGAATTCCATTGAATTTATGCATTGAGCTCTCTTCTCAAAGATTGCAGTGTTTGGGCCTACCCTGAAACTCATGCACAGTACCATTGCATCTGTGTGTCCTGATTTTTCTCCAAAGCTGATTCCATTACAGTGGAGATAACTGTTGGAGGGCTGAGTGAACCCTTTTATTTTCCCCTTCTTTGCCAGGGGGACTCCATCATGACTGCCAGTGGCATAGTTTTATCCTTTCCTTGATTAAAAGCCACGCCACACCACACCACACCATTGGGCATGCTATCTCCACACCCACATACTCTTTCTCAGTCTTAGAACAAGGACTATTATTTCCCCTCTATTTGAGCACATATCTTCCCCTTAGGTGTGGTCTCTTTTCCTTCCTTGCCCTTACTATTACCTTTGTCCTGTCATTAATCCCATGATCATCATCAGTAGCTTTACCGCAAATGAAGGTTAAAAATGCCTTCACTTTAGCTAGAAGAGATTCTTTTTAACCTCTACCTCAATTTTCAGGGTTTCTACTTCTTTTCTTTCTTTTTATGAGCAAAGAGCCTTTGGCAGTTTGCAGTAATGTTCTTAAGTCTATTCACTGACTTTCTGCAATCCTTACACTTTGTCCCCTTTTAAACATAATCACTTCTTACTGGACACTCCATACCCCGTGGGGTTTTTTTTGCCCTGAATAATCTCTGCTATCCAGACAGTTCCAGCTAACGTTCACATCTTTGGCTTGATACAATTCTAAATCTCTCCAGCATTCAGATCTGCTGTGTCCCAATGCCTTCACCTCTACACTTATGAAAGTTTGTTCTTTGAAGTCAGTAATCCTAGAATTTAGCTTATACAACACAGTAGGGAATATGATCAAAGCTTTCTTGGGTAGCGTAGCTATGTCAGTGTGATGTTCCACTTGAGCTAGTAAACTCTGAGTCTGTTAGCTGGAGCAAAGAATGTGGCAGTACAGCTTCAGATATTCAAATCAGCCCATTCAGAAGTAATTTGGTTCTCTTTGCTAGGTAGATAATGTTGTGTAGACATAATTTTTAGTTACAGACCTATTTCTTCCTTTCTTTGGAACAGGCTTTTTATTTTTTGTTTTAACAAAAGTAACTTTTGGTTATCGATACAAGCTTGTTTTCTCCAGTAAAGTTTTCTATAACATGCTGGTTTTTTATAATATAGATCACCTTTTGTCAATAACTTTGTGAATAAATGTGTTAGTTCTTTATGATTAGCAGTATCTGTTTACCAGCCATATATATATATTATTACGGAAAACATCCCAGCAGTACAGTTACAGAAAATCCTATGTGTACATATAGACCTGTGCCTAAGCCAGCCTTAGAGGCTACAGCAGGCTCTGTAACCAACCAAAACCTGCTCTCCCTGGACAGCACACATATTTTTGAGTTGGAATAATTACAAGTGGAACTCATCTCACTTCCTCACCTGATTTTTCTCTTCCATATAACCTAACCAGTGAGAAATCATCTGTGTCCTCCCTGACCTTCTCCACATTGTCTTCCCCTATTCTTTCCCTCTTCTTGGCTGACCAGCAGAACTCTGCTGAAGGTCACTGTCATGCTTTAGGAATGGTATTCTCCAATTTAGTGCTCCCACACTGTTGCTCACTCCCCCTCTCCACCCTCACTCCTGTGGTGGGTTGGAGAGGAGAATTGGAGGAACTAAAGGCAAAAATCAGAGGCTGAGATAAGAACAATTCACTGGAAAGAGCAATAAGACAAGAAAATGAACAGTAACAATACTAATGACAGAGGGTATAAGAAAAGAAACGATTCATGTGGAAAAAACCACCCGACTATAGACAATAATGGATGGCTCCCCTCGAATGGAAGGAACTCCTGTTCCTCAGAAGAGAGTTCCCTTTCCCTGCCCCCAGCAATGATATCAGGTGGTACAGAATAACCTCCATAGCCCGTCCATGGCCCTTCCTGGCCACTGCCAAAGTTAACCTTGTCCTGGCTGGAACCAGGACACACATCTAGACTGCAGCGTCCTGAAGCATCAACTTTTCATCACTATCTTTGACAGACTCCAGCTGATAGTTCCTTTTATCATGTGACGGCAGATGAGCAAAGCAGCTTTTTTGTTCCTCAGAGATTATTTCTCGGTGTCAGGTCTTTAACATGTAATTCTGTCCCTGGAAGGCAGCACAACATTATTTTCTGAAACAGCTGAGCTGTCAAGTACTCAGTTCTTTTTAACAGAGATCTGCTCTATGTCTGTTATGTATCTTTGCTCTTCCTTTCAACTCCAGTTTATCCCATCTTCTCTTCTCTATCATAAACCTTCATCTCTCCATTGCTGAGACTCTCAAAATCTCTGCTTAGGAGAATCACCCAGTAAACAAATGTACACACATTTCAGAAGAATGTAATCAGCATTCACTTGAAAGATTTTGCTCAGATTCATAATTAATTTCTCTCTCAGGAAGAATAACCCAAAATCTGTCTTCTTATTACTTATTTTAGGCAGGTTTTTTGTAAATTAAGAAGCTCAGTGGGTGACGAGTTTAATGGTATTGTTTCTGTCCCCACTATTGTCATAAGGCATCAACTAATTCTGCCATGGGATACAGTACCAGGCACTTTTGTTTATACATGTGAGAATTAGCACTGCTACAAAACGAAAGACCTGTAACAAAGGACTAGCAGGCCAGCACTCCCCAAAGTACTACCTCACAGCATTGATTCACACAATATCTTCCTAAGGAGTCGATGTCTCAAGCATGGGGGTGAACGGGATGGGCCTTTTACTCAGTCTCATGTTTTAAAATTCAGATATCAAGATGTCCTCCTTGCCTCACCATTTCACCTTTACACTAGCTGCAGCAATCAAATTTCCTTGTTGCTTTTTGTCTTTGTACTATAAACTTCACTACTTAACTCTGTAAATCACAGAAGACCTCATTAAAGCCCACACAAAACTATTCGTAAGAGGAGGTTTGTGTTACTAAACCCTCATTTATCTCTAATTGTAGTGATGGAACACACCACACCACATTCTTTTAACAGGAAATATTCACAACTTGGCTCCACACCTGAAGTTCTTAGGGATCAGAATGCCCAATTTTCAGTTATTAAAACTAAGTTAAAAGAAGTATATGAGAGATGAAAATGGTGAACAGTGAAACAGATTAGCTACATATGGAAAGAATCTGAAGGAAAAGTGGGGAGTTCAAACATATCAGCAATCAAGCTTGGAGTTTATGACATTCAGCAACAAAATTAAATATAGTTTACTGCAATTCTATTGCCAGAGAAAGGAGCAGGCTGCTAAAATTTACCAGTCTCTACCCAGTGAATAGGTGATCAGCCAATGGCACAAGATGCTCCATTAGTGTGACAGAAGACAAAATTTGAAGTCCAAAAGCTATATGACTGCGGAGTTCAGCCTAAAACTGAAAAAACACATGCATCTCTCAAAAAAACCCCAACCAAAAACCAATGCCATAAAATCTCCCAAAATCCAAATAAACCCCCAAACCCCAACAACAACTCAACAATTCCCAAATCCTTTCTGGTTACCTTAACAGTTACTAGGGTAATTTTGAAGACTAATTCTACCCTGCACTTGACCTCAGGTAGACAAGTAGAGAAATCCTTGTCTGAAGGTGTAATTATTCTGTGCATTCAGTAAAAGCAGTAGCAAATCAGGCAAGCCAGCTGTAGTTTACATAAAAGAAGAATAAGGAAACAGTAAGTGACCTTTCCCTTACAGATCTTCCCAGACTTCTCTAAAAGTCGCTCCAAAATAAGCATATAAAGCAAGGTTTGCATCAATCACCTGGAAGCATAGAGGAACCTGCACTCCAAATCCCAGCCCCCTGCCCCATGCTGGTTCTACTCTTTTCCAGGCTCTTGATTTCTCTTCTCTTAATGCTCCCTCCTGCTGGTTTACAGCCCTGCACACTGGGGAACCAGTGCTCCACTGACACTTGTGGGAGCATCAGCAACACATATGTTGCCCATTTCTTCCAGGTGCATGTTTTTATTCAAGTCCCACTGAAATCAACAGAAGTAGTCTTGGGATGTTGGATCAGAACCCAGTATTTTAAAAAACTTTGACATTAAATGAACCCTACAGTTTGTTAAAAGGGACATGCTGGAAATGAGTCTACACCCAGCAAGATTGGGTTTGAGACAGAAATTTCAGAGGTCAACGCAAACAAGTTTGACTTGCTACTCATTTCTTTGCTTATGGCACCAGTAACACCACTTTAGAAACTCTTCTGAGTTTCCCATTTGAAAGTTTCCAACAAATTGGTGGAGGCAAAAACAGGCAACAGCAAGGTATTCCCCCAGGCTGAGCTAGTGAGTAGGCACCATCTAGCCCCAGTCACTCTGAAATGTCACTTCTATACAACAGCTACTGGTAGCCAAACAGCTAACTTCACAATCAACAGCTTAACTTCCATTTTCTGAGTTTTCTGAGAGCTTTTCATAGGCAATTAACATGCAGTTTTAGGGGAGGTGACCAGTATTATGTAAATACTAAGTTTCAAAAAAGTGTCAAACATAAGTTTATTTTCAAGAGGATAAGGTTGCACAGATGTGACTGACAGTTTTCAGTGTAGTTTGCAGGGCAGAAATAGCTTGTTTTAAACATGACAGTCAAGAAATCAGAGTTTTCTAACTGTAATGAGATTTTCCTTTGAAGTTTTGAAAACCATGATAGATTCCTTCACTCCTTTACTATGACATCTGCATTTCCAGGCATATGGTTTGGCTCCTAATGCTTCATCCAGTACAGGACTTATTTGGGTCAGTCAAACATTTATATAGTAACAAAGCAGCAATTGTGATTTTTGTGACTCTCATCAGCTAAAGGATTTGGTATTTTCTTCGTTGCTCAAGTAACTTTCATGTGTCAAGAAACAGAATCATTTTGCAATTCTAGCCTACCCTGCTGCCTCTCAGTATTCCTTACAAATGCTCTTCTACTACTTTTTACACATTTTAGAAGAAAAGCATCTGATGTTTTATGAGCAATAGCCCTAACAGCAATGTAAAGCGCAAGTCTTAACCAGAAAGTTTTAGATCTTCATTTTTTCCCTTCTATAAGGCCCCTTTTCTTTTGCTTAGGCATCCACGTTTTTTCCAATGTTTTTTAAATGTTGTATGTATTTATGGAGGAATTTTCAAAGCCACCAAGAGGATTTTGATGTCAGACTGCAGCTTTTCAAATGAGTTCTGAACATACAAATCCATGCACAGACTGAATATACATTAGGTTTTCCATACGTGCTAGCAAACAGCTAACAGAGCTAGCAACTATGAGGCACCCAAAAGTATACTCAATTTGATTCTGCAACACTTTAGTTATTGCAACCAGATCATCTATAGGCAACTAAGCCACATATTGCCATGGTGAGTTTGTTCTGTTGTGACAGACATTAAGAGCAAGAAGCTGCAAAGCCATTTCACTTGCCAAGCAAGCCAAGTCCTAAATATAAACCTCCCACCACAGTATATTCAATTACAGTCGCAACTGCCTCCTATTCCAATTAGTGTCTTTACAGGATTTTAGGGAACACCCCCTTCTATTGGCAGCCAACCCGTACAATTCCCTTCTCGCAAGGATTCAATTCCTCTGTGTTCCTCACCCCCAGAGGGCTGGTTTTCAAGGAGCAATGTAGGCATCACCATTGGGAGGATCCCAATGGCCTCACACATACCCATGGTGGCCAAGTGGATTGCCAATTGGTCTTTGAGCTGGAGAGGTATAAACCCACATGGGCGCAATTGTCAGTCTGGTGCTAGCTGATGCTCTAGTAACATTTTTTTTGTCGTCAGGGCAGCATGTTTGCAGTTTATAGGTCTCCCAAAGAGAACAGTTAAATATAGTTTTCAGGAAGCTACATGTCAGTTATAGAAAACAAGTGACACATAGCACAGAGGATGGATGGCAACCAAATGTAAACGATACTAGGAATTGCCTAGTGCAACAGACTGAGCAACAAGGGCTCATTTTTTGTCACAACTGTTGTTACCTGAAACTGCTTTAGGAATAGTATTTGTCTTCAAAAAATACAAACTAAATACGGACTCGTATAGGTAACTAGTGGTTTTAGTATCATTTTAGAAAACAGGCATACAATTTTATAATCTGTAAATGATGGGTTCCCTGAAAATATGAAAGTTTTTTCCCTTTGCACAGAAATCTGCTTGAACGTCAATATAACAATTACTACCGGTAGATGGAATTTTTATATCCATTTGGTAGTGATTTACACCAGCGTTTTCAAGGCTGCCAACAAGCAAATCCAGAAGGCAGGCAGCCAAAATTCCAGAAGAGACAACTGTCTTTTATTTTATAGCTTATGCTTTTTGAGCTTAATATGATTTTCCACTAACAAGTTCTGTACCTTCTCCAAAGTGCTAAAACTGGTGTGCAGAATTGCAAAGTAACACAGCCTCTTCAAGGCAAGCTAATATTAAAGTCATGGTAAATTATAGAAGTTATACTGTTTACTTATGGGAAAAAACTAGTAAGGTTAAAAGAACTGTACATGATTTATTGCAGACACTTGTTTCAATGGTTATGTTTTTGAGCTTGACTATATATGACACAACAATACATCAGCTAAGTGTTGTTTCCCATTTGATAAAAAAAAAAAAATCAATAAATACGTAAAAGACAAGGAAAAGATTGCTGTAACACTTAATAGGAGCACAAAGCATGCATTGGTTATATCATGCGCTTGATAAATAGGATGCAAATCATATCTAATCTTCTTAGGCAACAAAAACAAGATCAGTTTGAAGGAGGAAAAAGTGCACAAACAGAAACCGTTTTCTTGTTTTTCAAGAGCTCTTGGAGGTGGGTACCCATTAGCAAGATGAGGTCCAAATATTGCCCTAAATATGATTACTGATGCTTTCTAATGATTTCTAATGCTAATAGCATTAGAATATTTGCAAGAGCCATATTAGCAAAGAAAAAACTACTCATCCATTAGCCTAGACTCTATACACGAAATGAAGGCCTAGTTACCTGCTTCATATCCATCAATGTGAAGGATGAAACCGTTTTGCTGTGCAAAGCACTCATTCTTCCACTGAGCTCACGTTGGAAAGGTGACCCCTCTAAGGAGGGCATGTGCTCATTGCTCACCAGAGCAACAGGTGCCACTTGTCCATGACCATCTGAAACTAAAATCAAATTAGCAAAGTTGTTGACTTCATAGATAAGGTAGGTCTGTGTGCCTCCTGGTAACTGCACAGAAGTGAACACCCAAAGAACACCTTTCACTATATTAGAAATTACTTTGTAACTTTAGCCATATAAGCTAAAACTAAACAGGCTGTATATAACATAATGCCAACAGGCATGGGATAACATTCATTCTAAAATAATGTCCTTAAGCTGAATCTCTGTGTTCAGATATGAACCGGGAATGACTCTGCTTTTTTGCTTTCGTCTCCCTGGCACATTTTTTGTCTGACTACAAAACTTACCATCCCATCTTCCTAGTAAAATTTGTCTGTCCCAATGAATTCCTAAGCTATGTCTCATTTCCAGCTCCATGGCAGCACAAAGAATAAATGCCAGCTTTAAAAGAAGCACTCTTGCACAGCAGTATGGATCCTGTTGCATGTGCAGGGTGCACAGTGTTGGTGTAGCCTCAGAAACAGGATCTTATTCAAAGACAGGTTATGAGCCCACAGGCTGCAAATCCTGACACGCATGACTGAGGAAAAGCAGCCACTGCACAGGCGATACCGATCCCACAAAATCGCTCAGCCACACTGCGTGCTTCCCCCCACCTGTTATGACCTGTGCAATACATACCCCTGTACACATCCAACTTGTAGCAGATTCCCAGGCACCAATTAGACCAGTTTTAATACATGTGATGCAAAGGGCTTTTAAACATACATTGAAGAAAAAACAGAGTTCTTCTAGATGTATTTTCTGTGTATTTTATTGATCAATATACAGCATATACAGCATGTGTATGTGTCTGGATATACATACATACACAAAATGCCACGTGTATGATACATACAACAAACAAGGCCAGATTACCTGGTCTTGCAGAGATCTTTGGTCCAACACAGAACCAAAGACCAGGGTGGAGGCATACGAGACCTTCAGAACTGTAACACTGTCTGTTCTTACAGCTGCCTGAGCACCAGGGCAGCCTCTGTAACAGGAAACAAAGACAACAGAGATCTACTTGAGATCTAGTAATAGAGAAAATTGTTTCTTTTATCTTACCACTGGTTATTCTGTTTTCCAAAGATGATCCATAATTCAGATTATTGTGACCTGCTAGCTTTAAACCAGGAGATAAACAAAAGATGCACAGAAGCTGCTGAGTGGGTTCCACGGCACAAAGATAGCTAAAAAATCCACCCAAGGAGCCATTGCAGATGATGAAACCACACCAAGCCCAACAGATCATTGGAACCCAGAGGCTGAGATGTGGGAAACCTGGGTAAACACTAGAGAAAGAGCTCAGTAGAAATCCCAGTTTTATCCTTTGCCCACCCCCAAACCTGCTGTACTTACACATCCCTCCAGTATCCTCCTCTAATATCACCACAAAAGCAGTCAGAGCCCACCAGTATGCTAACAAATATTTTCCACAATAAAGAATTACATCCATTTATTTGTTATTAATGTATTTTACAAGAAAAAATTGTAAAATTGGTCAAATTGGTTATCAGGCACTTGGCTGTGTGTTTTGAATAGGAAACCACAGTTGTGAACTGGAAGAGAAGTCTCATCCTCTCACAGTGTATTCTGGGAAGAACAAGAGGTACAGTTACCAAATCTCTGGCTATTTTATATTTTAACTTTATAGGCTAATGAAAACAGAAAGAATACTGGTGATACAGCTCAGACAGGCATATTTTGCTGTTAAAAAATAACAAAATACATTTTAAGCCGTATTTTTTACTGTAGAATACTGTCAGTTAATAACCTAGACCTGAATTTCTTCCTCTGTTGCAAGATCGTAGCTTGGATCAATGAGACATGTTCCTATCATTTTCCCATCAGACACTACTGGAGAAGCAGAAGGTGTCTGCATAGTAAGTAAAGAGAGAGTAGGAGAAAATCTGGGGGTCATGGTTGATGGAGGGTATCCATGATTATGGATAATGGGAGGGTAAGGGTATTTATTAAAAGCTTGCCCTGATGTTACATTTGGCATTCTTGGTGGTACTGTCCTTATGCCAGGCTGAGCTACTGATGTTATCAAGGGAGGAGGGAAAACAAGAGATTTTTTCTCCTTAGAGAAGTTATGAATGTGAACATTTTCATCTTTCAGTTCTGCAATATCATTAAACACTGAGGCAAGAGATTGAAATCTGGGTTCACAGCTGAACACATAATCCCAGTTATAACCTCCGAGATCCTCATCAGAGGTGCCAACAGTTGCAAGCAAATCATACCCAGAGTCTTGCCCATCTGACATCAAGACGTAGTCTCTTGTGAGGTCTGACATTACGCCTTTCTCTTTTATTCCAATATTCGTAAGTGTTTGAGACAAAATTTTATGTGCATAGGCTGTGTCACAGGCTTCTTCTCCGCTTCCTCCTTTAATGGTCTGCACATTCTCCATGCTTTGCATGGTAGCTGTGACATCTGTTTCTCCAGACTGATAGGAGAACTGATCAGACTCTCTTGGGATCCCTGAATCTGGCATCTGTGAACCATGCTCGCTTACTGCTGAGCCAGTGCTTTTTCTGCAAGGATACTCATAGATCCGTTTGATTTCCTCGTCCTCTGCAGTCTCTCCTTCAGCAGAACCATGGCCACTGGAATCTGAATGCCTGCAGGAGACATCATCATCCTTCTCCTCCCCAATTCCTGCTAGGCTCAGCCATTTTGCTATAGCACCCATGGGAAGCATACTGCTCTCAGTACTTTGGATTTTCTGGCAGTCCTCTTCTTCTCTTATTGAATTCACATCAGTAGCAGAGGAGGATACTGGGGATTTTTTCACACAAGCATTCATTGGATCTTTCTGCTTAAGTCTCAGAGCAAGTGTGATAAGACTGATGGCAAGCAGCAGGAACACCATCAGTGAGATGGAAACACTCACTGTCAGGCTGTGTGCTGACACTGTGGGATCACTCTCAGGAGAGCTGGAAACATTTACAAAAATACTGCATACTGTGAACCTCGACTCAATTTTGGGGCTATGAGCTCTTACCAACAATTTCAGAGTATCATCATTCCTTTGGATGCCATTTTTCTTTCTGTGAACAGTCTGAGTCAAATAAATATCACCATTGGTTTGATTCACAGAAAAGAATGGAGAAGGTTTTAGAAGGGAGTAATGAACAACTCCGTCCAGTCCACCATCACTGTCTGATGCTGTCACTCTGCCAATCAACTGGCCTGCTTCATTCTTCTCAGGGAGATTAAAGAAATAATGTTCTTGGGTAAACACTGGGTCAAATTCATCTCTCCCCTCAATATCTACCTGAACTGTAGTGGTAGCCAGCAAATCACCTTTGTCTTTTGCTTGGATTATGAGACAGTACCTATTTTGACTTTCATAATCAAACATTTGCTTTGTATGAATATCTCCTGTTAAAGGATCAATGAAGAACATGTCATGGTCTCTAGGAGCTTCACGATGAGCCAAACATGAAGACTGAATGGAGTAGGTAAGGTGTCCGTAGGAGCCTTTATCAAAATCTAATGCACAAACAGCACACACAAAAGAAAAGGTAGGCAGATTTTCACTGACAGTGCAGCTCAGACTGGGAAACAAAAAAAGTGGGGCATAATCATTGTCATCTAGGACACTAACAAGAACAACAGCAAAAGCCATATTTCTTACATCAGCTCCTCCATCTGTGGCTTGGATAACCAAAGTGAATTTCATGGTATCCTCATAATCCAGTGTTTTTGTCAAATTTACAGATCCTGTTCTACCATCCAAGCAAAAATGCCCTCTGTCATTTCCAGAGATGATAGCATAAGTGATCTCTGCATTAGTGCCTGCATCACAGTCTTTCGCTGAAACTTCGGTGATGTGACTGCCTATGGGGATGCTTTCTTTGACATGCACATGATACTCTGGGCTGCTAAATACTGGAGGATTATCATTAACATCCAGCACAGTTATTAGTACCATAGCAGTTGAATTCAGGGAGGGTGTTCCACGATCAGAGGCAAGAAGAAGCAACTGGTGAGAAGCAGCTGTTTCCCTGTCAAGAGCACTGCTCAAAACAAGGCTGCCGACAAGTTTGTAGGATGTTTCCGACCCCATGACACTTGTTTCTACGGAGAATAAGTTCTCAGCATTGCCACCAATAATAGAGTATTCAACATATGTGTTTTCACGTGTCCAATCACAGTCGATGGCTGAAAACAGGAGGAAGCTTTCTCCAGCTGAGGCATCCTCACTCACACTGAGATTGTACAGAACCTTTGTGAAGTGAGGGGCGCAGTTATTTACATCTTCTAGGTGCACCTCTGTGGAGGTAACTGCACTCAGAGGGGGACTGCCACCATCTGTGGCTTCTATCAGGAGATGAATAATGGAAATATTTTTCAGCTGCATAACTGGTTCCGTGGCAAACATCGAACCTGAAAATAAAACAGAATTAACAAAAGCCCACACTTCACAGGCAAGTAAATGTGATTCTAATAGCTGATTCTAAACATTCATGTTTGAAAATGACCCAGCTGTAATGGCTGTACACAACAAAATAACTCTCTTGCATCCGGAGACTAGTGGGTCAATGTCTGGATGGACATAAGGGACAAGTGGCGTCCCTCAGGGGTCTGTACTGGGACCAGTACTGCTTAATATCTTCATCAGTGACATCAGAGACAGTGGCATAGAGTGCACCTTCAGCAAGTTTGCAGATGACACCAAGCTGAGTGCTGCAGCTGACATGCCTGAGGGATGAGATGCTATCCAGGAGGACCTGGACAAGCTCAAGAAGTGGGGCCAGGAGAACCTCATGAAGTTTAACAAAGCTGACTGCAAAGTCCTGCACATGAGTCAGGGCAATCTTTGATATCAATATAGGCTGGGGAAGGAAGGGATTGAGAGCAGCCCTGTGGAGAAGGACTTGGGGGTACCAGATGAAAAACTGGACATGACCCATCAATGTGCACGTACAGCCCATAAAGCCGATTGCATCCTGGGCTGCACCAAAAGCAGTGTGGGCAGCAGGGAGAGGGATGTGATTCACTCCCTCTGCTCCTGTTAGAGCCCACCTGGAGTGCTGCATCCAGCTCTGGAGTTCTGAGCAAAGAAAAGACATGGACCTGTTGGAGTGAATCCAGAGGAGAGCCGTAAAAATGATCAGAGGGCTGGAGCCTCTCTCCTGTGAGAATAGGGTGAGATAGTTCAGCCCAGAGAAGGCTCCAGGGAGACCTTACTGTGGCCCTAATGGGGTGTTTATAAGGATAGGGACAGATATTTCAGTAAGGCCTTTTGTGACAGGACAAGGGGTAATGGTTTTCAACCAAAAGAGGGTAAATTCAGATCAGATGTGAGGAACAATTTTTTTCAATGAGGATGGTGAAACACTGGAACACGTTGCCCAGAAAGGTGGTGGATGCCCCATCCTCAGAAACATTCAAGGTCAGGTTGGACAGGACACCGAGCAACCTGACCTATTTGAAAATGTCTCTGCTCATTGCAGGGTGGTTGGACTAGGTGACCATTAAAGATCACATCCAAACTATTCCATGATTCTAAGAAATCATAACTAATGCTGTGAAGGCAAGACCTCCCCTCAATGACACAGTATCAAATGCACATAATTTATTTAGACCAGAAAAAATATGCATGGTGTGGGGACAAACTGAGAACCCCAGTCTTTGATGCAATCAGTTCCTCACTGATAATGGCAGATTTAGCAAAAGCGCATGATGGACTTTGGCCACCACTAATTTCCAGAACTCAAGTAATCACTGGCAACATGTGAGAAAGCAAAAGGACTCTTTGATTTATACTTTAAAAGCTGAAATAATAAACCATGCTTACAGACTCACCATTCTTGTGATCAATGGAAAATCCCTCAGAGGAAGAGAGGATTTTGTAGGAAATCATTCCATTATGTTCAGAATCCCTGTCTATGGCAGAGAGTGTCAGAACAGTGGCATCCATAGAAATGAGCTCTGGCAAGTTCACCTGACATATAAAGCAAAAATAGAGCTTAATAAAAGATTTTAGACATTAAAAAATACTTTTGCCTTTATTTGATTTTATTAGAAAAACCCACACAGTTCCCAGCTCTGGAAAAAGTTTTACCTACCCATTTTCTTCTGAGACAAAATGAGAGAGAGTTGAGATATTGAAAACTATGCCTTCGATATAGCCAAAATTCATAGTAAGCTTTAAACAGTAGTAAAATCCATCTAGTTCATTATGACAGTGACTTCAGAGAAAAAAAGAATCACTTTTTTCAAGAGTACAGTTATGAACTGCAACTAAAGGCTTTTCCCCTCACTCTCAAAAGCCCCTTCATCTCCATACATGGAATACAGTCTGCAGTCTCTGTTTGGAGTATATGATTGACCACAAAAAGAGCCAATATATACACCCTGAAAATTCCAGCAGTAGGGCATTTAATCATCACTGGATTATTCCTAGAATTTAACTTTTCAAAATGCTCCATTTTTTTCTTCTAGGAAACCAAGAAAGTCCATTCCCTTTTTAAGAATTTTCATTGTTTCAAGTCCAGATATGGCACTTTTGTGACAAAAGTTTCCTTCCACCTTATAAATCCAATTTCAAATGAACAGTATGATATAGCAGCCACCTCTGTCATAACTTGAAGTGTTAGTTTAAATAATTTAAACAGAGAGATTATATGTATATAATAATCACATACATATATTAAACTATATACAAGTGGCATAAATATGAAAATGCTTGAAGGAACAATTAAAGGGTAAAAATACAGGATGATGAATAAGGAATTATACATATCATCAACCAAAAAGAAGCAGTGTATCTTACTTGCCAAGCAACACATCAAAACATCAGGATTGTGGAAAGAGAAGCTCAGCTGTTTACATTAAAATAGTAAATAAAGCTACACTGTTTTGCATCAATTAATAACACTCCCTATAATGTCTGCTCCAATCTACAAAAAAAATTCCTCGCACTTGCACAAGCAAGTACTTGCCTGAACTACTTTTCAAAATCAGACATGTATGAGGGTTGAGGAAAACTAAGGTCTAAAAATCACTTGAGTGTTAACAGTGCATTTTTTCCAGAATGTAGGTTTATGATTTTAAATGGGAAACTTACACAAATTCTGTCAACTCAGGCACCCAAAAGTTTCACAGGTGCCTACAGCTTGTCCCAGATGTATCTAGGTGACTGAACTCCTGTGCCTGCATATGCTCAGAGGTTGAAAATTTACTAAGCCAAACGTTTAGACTTATTTCTTTACTAAAACTGTACAAGACTTATAAATGAAGCATTATTAAATCCAAGTCTTCTGTGGTGCCTCATATTTTTGGCTCTGAGGCCATCTACCACACACAAAAAGCACCAAGTCAAAGAGCTCAGTTCACAAGACTGCAGAATGGCTGGGGCTGTTGGGCACCTCCAAGGTGCAATGCTTGGTCAGAGTAGGGTCACCTAAAACAGGGTGCCCATGACTGCATACTGCTGAGGTTCTGAATATCTCCAGAGACAGAGACTTCCCAACCTCTCTGGACAACCCGTGCCAATACTTAGTCACCGCTAGAGTTTAAAGGGAAAAAAAGTGTTTCCTGATGTTTAAATGGAATTTTTTGTATGTCCATTTGTGCCCACTGCCTCCTGTCCTGTCACTGGACACAAGAGAGAAGACTTTGGTTTGTCCATCTTTACTTGCCCATGCTAGTATTTACACATATTGGTAAGACTCAGCCTTCTCTTCCCCAGGCTGAAGTATCCATGCTCTAGGCTCTCCTGGGCCTTAGCCCAAGCTGCACAGCCTAGCCCCACACCAACAAGTCCTAAGGAAACAACTCCTCTGGCAACTTACCTTTCTTCTGGCAATTTTATTGCAGTTGACCTTACCTGAAGCTCCAAGCTTTGTCCCTCTCCCATCCCAAGCCCTAACTCCAAGCTGTTACCTCTGCTGAGCCTTAGACCAAGCCCCACAGCCTTACAGCTGATGAGATCAGGGCAAACCCCTTTGGGCAGCTTGCCCTTGAGAGCCTTGTGTGATGTCACGCTTGCTTTGGCAGCACACGTACTGAAATTGGAATGAGAAGTTAGCATGACCCCCGTGCAAGGATGACATGCAATTTGTGAAGCACTCTATACTCTTTTCGGGATCTGGGGGTGCTGCTGGTCAGCAGCAGGCTCAGTGTAAGTCAGCAGTGTGCCCTGGCATCAGAGACAGCAAACTCTATCCTGGGGAGCATCAGGCACAGCATCACCAGCCAGTCAAGGGAGGTGACTGTCTCACTGCAGTCAGCTGCGTGCACCCTGAGTGTTGTGTGCAGCTCTGGGCCCCACAACTTAGGAAGGTTGTGAAGGTCCTTGAATGTGTCCAGAGGAGGTACACAAAGCTGGTGACAGGGCTGAAAGGCATGTCCTATGAGGAGTGGCTAAGGACCCTGGGCTTCCCTCGCTTGGAGAAAAGAAGGCTAAAGGAGTGACCCCATTGCTTTCTACAGCTTCCTGAGGAGGAGAAGTGGGGAGGGCTGAGCTCTTCTCCCTGACACCCAGCGATAGGATACATGGGAATGGTTCAAAGCTGTGCTGAGGAAGTCTCAGACTGGACATTCAGAAACATTTCTTTACATAGAGGGTGGTCAAACACAGAACAGGTTTCTTCAAGAGGTGGTCAATGCCCCAAGCCTGCCCGTGTTTAAGAGGCATTTGGACAAGGACCTTAACAACATGCTTTAGCTTTAGGCCAGCCCTGAAGTGGTCAGGCAGTTGGACTAGATGATGTTTGTAGATCACATGCATCCCAAACTATTCTATGACTCAATGATTCTATTTTATACATGCTCCTCTTTCTTTAATCATATTAGTGGCCTACAGCTGTCCATAGTCACTAAAAGAGATTTGTTTTCAGTGTTGGGCAACTTGACTTCTACAACAGTACAGCAGTTCAAATGCTTGTCCAGAAATCCAAAGGCTGAGCTCTGTACCCTCCTCAGTCTCAGAGGACGTTGGGGAGGTCAAAACTCATATCCCTCACTCCCTAGGTGAGTGCCATTGCCGTAAGGCAGCATTACACATTGCAAACTTTAAATGCATCACCTACCCTGGGGCATTTGCTACACCTCTGTGAAGCTGTGTTACTGGAATTGAAGAAATTCATGCCATAGTAACAGGGCCAGTGTAAGTTTACCAACTTGTTTAGCATTCTCTCAGAAGAAATAAGTTCTCAACACTGGACCCTGCTCTCCAAACTGGGTTGGATTGCATCCACTAACTCCTAGTGATGAATGCATGGTTTATGGAATACAGCTAGCATTCACACCAATTGCCTTCTGAAAACAGAAACAACAAACATTGAAATGGAATCTTTTCCTCAGTCCTTTCAGGAGAATTCTTAGGAAGGGGCTGGGGTTTCCTAGAAGAGCTCTGCTCTGTTTCTGCTCAATATTAGTTTGCAGAGACCTTTCTTCTCAGTGCACACATGCATTTTTAAAACAAATATAAACAAGCACTCCTAGTATTTATCATCATATGCAGAAAGATACCATATGCTAATTGTCCACTTGCTATGTTCCCACCTGATAAAAATCTTGAGTAAACACTGGAGGGTTATCATTGATGTCCGAAACAAGGATGGTGAGTTCTGCTTCTGTTTGATGCATAGAATCTGAAACTATAACATGTAGTGTATATACAGCAGTTTCTTCAAAATCTAATGGTTCCAGCACTATGATTACACCAGTGTGTTGATCGATGGCAAATTTCATTCCAGGACTATTATCATAAATAAAACCAAATTGAAGTGCTGGCCTGGAGTCTGCATCACTTGCTGACACTCGAGTCACTATAAAACCAGGCAGGGCATCTGAAACAATAATTTTGAGAATAAGTCAGAATTAAAAGATAATGTAACAATTTCTGAAGATTTTGCCTGTTTTGTAGTACTGGATCTTGGATATAAGTAATCCTTCTGTATAGCTTTTGATGTATTTAAACTTTGTGTTTTACAATAATCACAATATCCAGAAAAGCTATGGAAACAGTAGTGGATTTCTTCAAAGGTATGTGCTGTATCCCAATTTTAACCTGGGTTTTCTTTAGACTTTCCTAGATCCAGTATAGTCATAACGGTTTCTTCACCTGCAACAGGAACTTACATGGTTTTCCACAAGCATTTAGGTGACATGAATTTACTGAACAATGCCACAAGAATATTTAACTGAAGCATCAGAGACCACTGATCTGGGTAGAACCAGCAAATGCAGTTCTGAAGCTTTTCCAAAGGAGGAGAAGGCCACTAGAGAGAAACAAGGCCTTCAGACAGACCTACATGGCACAGAAATATGAAGAGATCAAGGTATAATCCTATGAGACTGAGAAACTGGATACAGACAGCTTTTGTCATGAGCCAGTTTGACAGTACCAGAGACTGCAAACGGAACCTATTAGTGATCATTTTACAAAGCCTGGAACTAACAGAAGCTAAACCATTTCTCATTTGCATGCCTGGGGCACGAAGCCTCAAAAATACTGTGCCATGTCCTAAAGCAAGTGTTCTTAAACAGAATACAAAAGACTAACTACGCAACCAGTGGTTTACAGCTGCTCTGCATCTATGAATTCTGTACTTGTCATTACCAGTGGGAGGTAAATTTAGCAAAGACTAAAACATATCAGAAAATCCAAACTTGATATCTTTTGTTAACAGGACTACTGGTGTTTATCAATTTTCTGCTGTGTATCTTAATGCATTCACATGTATGATGCCCATATCTGAAAACTACAGGCTTAGGACTCAGGGTGTGCAGATGTTGAGCTAATGTCACACAACGCACAAGATGTATGCTGGGATGAGAACTCAGGAGGTCCTGAGTCCTTCTCTTCATGGTCATCAGCTGGATCTAGCTATAGAGCTTGATTAACACTTCATTCAAGTTTATAGAAATTATTTCTTTCATCACAATGAAGTTCAAAATCTCTCATATCTAGCAATGCTGGTTTTAACACCAAACATTTTTATTGGAGAAGAGCAGAGATTGAAGACATATGAGGGATATGATACTGAAAATAAACAGATTAAAGTTGTATTCCTGCAGATTTTTTCCCCTCTTTCTGAATTGCCTATGGTTTTATTCCAAACTATTCTTAAACACAATGTCTAAAGATTAAAAATAATGCCTCTGAGAATAAAAGCAGATCACAATTCACTTTGGTATTTCAGCTTTAATACTATCCATTATAATTTTTACTACAGTCGTTTGGTTACACAAATCACCAAAAGCACTAAATTGTTATCTGAGAATTCCTAGCCTTAACAAAACTTAGCTGTACTTTCACACTCACCTTCTGGGACCTCCACTTCACCTAGTGGTTGGACAACTGGAGCATTGTCATTAACATCTAACACTTGTATCCTCACAACACTTGTAGCAGAGAGTCTGGGATTTCCTTTATCAGCAGCTTGTACAACCAACCTACAATTAAAAGAAGCACTAATTGTCACTTTTGATCAGAAATCACTGAATTATCCACCACTATTATAAGCAGAGGAAGTTTTAAACCCAAAAAGATTAGTCATTTCTGGTCCTCATTGCAACTCCTGAATTCCTTCTAAAGGCTGACTGTCCACAGCTTTGTTTTTTGGTTTTGCAGGAAAAATGTCCAGGAGGTTCTACATGGCAAAAAAAAGGGTAAAATCATACAAAGAAAAGGAAGTGTTCATCTGTATTCATTTCACCCAGTTTCATAGTAAATATAAGTGGTTAAACAACTCTTTCAAATAAGACACAGTTCTGCCATTGGTAATTGAGAGCAGGAATTAAAACGTAAGTACTAAATTATCATTTGGAGGAACCTGACTCTCCTCATTATTTATAAGGGGACAAAAGGGATGTGGAAATGGGAAAATATAAAAACATTCAAAATGGTATTCAGCCAGAATGCTTGCAGACACAGAGTAGCCCTCCTATTACATTATAAATGCAAGTGATAAAGTGAAAACCCTGAATACATGCACCATTTGACAATGGCAAAGTTCCCACTGATTTTAGTGGGACCACAATCTTGCTGTCAGATTAGAAGAGCTTTGACTGTACACTTCCATTTCACATCTGCATAAAGATGGGTTGTAAATTCTGTAAACAATCTTTTGATTTCCACAAACAATGTAGCAAAGAAAATGGTTAAGCAGCAACATGATAAACATGAATAAAAGCAGGTTTACTCTTCGTGGGAAGCAGCTTCTGGACAATAAAAAGCAAATGTAAGCAAAGATTATTTGGAAGACTTTACCATTTCTCAGTAGGGAAGATTCCAGAAGGGAATTCAAAATTAAATCTAACTCAACAGGTGTTCTTTAAAAAGGCAAAAAGGAGACATCGACGTATGCTAAAGGATATACAGATCAAAGCTGAGCATCTCAATTACATGTTCTATGTATTAACAATTGTTTTCATGTTGCACCATATTTTTTTGGCCTTCTTGACGGTCTTCTAAACACTTTATTCCTCTCTCTTTCTTCTAAGTAACAGTTAAAAGGTGTCAAATCGATGTTACTTCCTAAATGTTCACTTGACAGTATGGAATACCAAGGCTGTAACTCAAGCTGTGGCTTGCAACATTCCCACTCCTTAACCACACCAGTTCTGCTCTGGGTGTCCTTGCGGTTTCTGATCCAACAGAAGACATAACTTGAATTGCAGGCTAGTATTCAATCAGTGACCATGCATAATTCCATGTAGAAAGTGTATTTTTTCTAGAATGAGTATTGCTTAGGTATACATATGGAAATATTTTACTAAAAATAATCACTTTCTAAGGTTTCAGGCGAAAAACCTCCTCATAAAAACATCTTCACCAAGGCATTAAAATTAAGGTTCTGTCAACACTTTCATTACAAAGTCCTGTTTTAAGGGACTTAGAACCTCTGGGATGAAAATGTTCAATTTAGATATATAAACAACTCCTTGCAAATTGGAAAGAACCAACAGTAACATTTTGACATCAAACAGGAAAATAGTTTTGAAAGCTTCTTTTGCTACTCACTTCTCACCTAACAATGTACAGATTAATAACTTCTTTTAGAGAGAAGGAATATGAAGCTACAGATTCCTTGAACAAACTGTCAAACTGAAAGTCTAGAATTTGAACATAGATACTGAAATAAATCAGGCTCCCAGTTAAAGAGAGATATGAGAATTATTATGTTCCCATGTTCAACACTTCACCAACAGTAAACATCCTTCCTTTGAAGGACTTATTCCAGGTATTCTTTTAAAGTACTACTTACAAATAAAATGTATTATGCTATTTAAATTACTGAAAATCAGTATTGATATTTTAAATTCAGTGAAAAAACTGAAAAAACCCCTCCAAATTAAGTGTCCCGTGTATTAAGTTAAAACAAAGTATTTTGGGGACATTATTATCAAATCAACATGATATTAAAAAAATCCCACATACTCTGTCAATCTTTCTGGATGTGGTTTTCTACAAGTTATTCTCATTCATAGGAATTCTTTTTAGATGTTTAAAACTTTGAGGTCCCACAGGACAGGAAAACTTGCAAATATTTTAACTGATACCACAACCAGATGGAAAAAAAAAATTTCTACTGACACATATGCAGAAATAATACTTTTTGTGGAGACTGCAGTACTTAAAATGAGTCTATCAATGTTTCTGCATAGTCATATTTTCTCTTCAAGGCATAATTTATTTGCTTTCTAATTCCAGCTATGGCATGACCCATAAAGAAAAACTGTCGTGTCCATTTGACCATATTTATTCAGAGTTTCTGAAAAACAGGAAAAAAATTAATACTTTGTGCAAGACTATAAATGGAAACAGTTTAAAAAGCATCTTTATCACATTACTGAATAGAAAATTTGAACTATCTACCAATTAAAAATGAGAACATATCCCTATTTCTTGGATTTGACTGTTTTCACTGTGTCTTTATAAAGAATGTTTCCAGAGAGGGTATGGCTGTCCAGTTATTAATAACCTAAAATCCAGGAACCGTCATTGTTCCTATAGTGAATAATCACACTTACATCAATAAGTGTTGTCATTGATTAAACAAAACTATATTTCTTTCTCTAAATTTGATTAGTACCCAAGAATCAATAGTACAAATGGGCAGCTTTAGTGCTGTTCTCAGTGCTGTCTGGCTTGCACCTAGGTTCTGTGGGTAATGGATATCAACAGGAAACTATGAAGTATGTAACATGAATATTCTCAAGCTAGACTGAAAAAAGAGAGTACATTTTTATGACAACCTTACATACAAACCTGTAAGATGAAGTGTTTTCATAGTCTAGGCCTGTACTGGTTGCTAGAATTCCTCGCACTGAATCAATTAGAAATGTTGCATTTTCATTACCAGATAAAATTGAGTATTCTGTTTCTCCATTCAGCCCACTGTCAAGGTCAGTTGCAAATACCTGTTTGTGAGCAAAACTGAAGCTTAATTAAAAACAGTAGAATGTGATTTCAGAAAGAAAACCCTTATGCTACAGTCAGATATTTCTGATTACTTTCCTTTCGACTGCACACATTAAAATAAATCATCATCTTTGTCCCCAGCTTGAGTGTCATGTAAGGTCACAAAATCTGCTCATGAACTGCAATGGGCTGCACATGAATGAGTAATTTGAAATTCAGCTACATAAAGCATTAGGGCTGAATGTAATCATTTTACCATTAGGTTGCTGTTAGAATGCTCTCCCTGTTGAGCACATAAAAATGCACTTTCTCAGTGGTACAGGACTGACCTTTAAAGTATTGCTGCTATACAAACAGACAAAGGATAAAATAATTAAGCTACTAAGCTTTCAGAGCTTTCATGGAATAGTTTGTTAATTACCTTTTAAAAATACCAACCAGAAAATGTGAAAAGGGCAGAGGCAATCTGTAAAGATTTGCCAACAGAGTAAGTAACATTCATCAGCCATGAACAGGTTTCTCAAAGACTCCTCTTACTCTTTGAAGAGTCATCTTTGTATTTCTTTGGTTGCTGAACAAGCATTATAATGAGTCTGGGATCCAAAACATAGCAGAGGCAACCAGTCAGATTGAATAAAGGAAACATAATAGAATGTATTCTGTCATAAAATTTTGATTACACATCTGGCTTGACTGCCTTTTGATTTTTCTCCATTCCTGGACATATGTTTCTCTAAATACAATGTCCATCAGTTTCTAATCACTTTGCCTTGGAGGCATTTGTAGCTTTTCATTTATTTATTCTCGAGAGAAGAAATATCTTTAGTTCCTAACATGACCCTCACCGTGACCTGACTTGCAATGCAAGAACATATACTGAGGAAATTATGTGTTCTTCTAGTCCAACTGATGTCTTCTTTTGCTCTAACATGGCCAGCTGGAAACATTTTGGGAGAATGGATCCATTCAGAGGAAGAAGTGTTTGCACATTTAAATTAAGACAAGCTGCTCTTTAGGCAACAGATTTTAAATTGAACACTTGGGTTTGACTCTACTAGTCTGATGAGTAGAAAGTATTCTTTTTATTGCTACAGTCCTTTCAGTAGAGGCATTAATACAAGACCCAGCCTATATTGTAACCAGAACCACAGATTTGAATGGTATCTTTCAATTGCTTGAAGACAGTAACAGAATTAAAAAAAAAATGAATTTAAATTCCAGGTGGACAATTATTAAGAAGATACAGAATTCTCTTTTAACTTAACAGATCTGAATGAATGATCTGATCTTTAATGGGGCCTATGAAAAAAAAAAAATCATGTAATATTTTAGATATCCAAGCAAAGTAGTAGCAACACTAAGAACCCCACTCCCAGTTTTTAAGACAGAGTGGTCCAGAACAGACCTAGCAGGATTGTAGTGATGAAAGATCAGCCAAACTTCTTTTTAACTGTAGCACTGTGCTCGGGAAGGTATACTTCCACTTACCTGTATGATGTCTGTTTTAGGACTCTGGCCTTCCCATACTGATGCTTTGTAATAGTTTTGCTCAAATTTAGGTACATTGTCATTCATATCTTGAATCAAAATTGTCACTCCACAGAATGCTGAATTGAAGCTATTTTCAGCCACAACTGTAAGATGCATTTTATGCTTAAATTCATAATCAAGATACTTTGGCTCTTTTACTGTGATTGTGCCTGGTTTATTACAAGAAAATAAAAAGAATCTCAAGATGTGATACACTCATTCAGGAAAAAAACATGTACAAATGCAGTTATGCAATTCCTAACATATACGGTCACCTCCATTGAACACGTGGCAGAATTCCAGCAAGCTCGCCATTGTGTCCTTTTTCTACCTACCACCACCCCAGCATGCTAGCTACTGAATAAATCTTGGATAGTTAAGTTTTCACCAACCACCACCACGCTGGCAATTTCCTAAATTGAAGCCAATTCCCTAGCAGAGGGGTAGAGACAAAGTGTCTGCATGATGTGTCCTCCTCGGCACACGGCAGTGAGACAGCCATGTCGGAAGGGACTTGTCCCTCATCTGACAGTGGCTACATCTACCCCTCCATCAAAATCCACATCAGGCAACAGCTGTATCAATTTCTATGTCTGACTGACACACAGGTAAAACACTCCTGATGCAGTGAGCCCCCTTCCCTGAGCTGTTATTCTATCAAAAATTAACAAATAATGAGACTTATCGAGATAACAAGCACAACTGGCCATCTCCACATTAAACATGAAATGTCCTTGGAAAGCTGTAGTCATTGTTTCAATGTTCTAGGAACATATTCATAATTCTCCATTATATCTAAGCATAAAACAGTAATTTGTACATTTATTTTCATTAGAATTCAAATTTGGTTTTGCATGGACTTTTCAGTAATGATGTCATGAATATTGTCATCCCAAACTTGGGATATCATAAGAACGCATCAACTGCGGCTCTCCAAACTAGTGCTTTTTATTTTTGATTTTCTAGGATAAGCAAATATTAACTATTGTTTATGGACCTGTGCCCTGAACATAAAGATTTCAAAGATGTTTTATTTTCAGCACAACACTTAAAAATTATCACATTCTGTTCACAGAGAAAAGAAAACAGGCAGTGGCAGAAGGAATACACTTCCAGATGACAGAGTGCAAACTGAAAGGCTCTAGTGTAGAGGGAAACAAATAATCACGTTGGAGGTACACCACCTAGGAGGAACATGTGAAAGAACCAGAGTTGCTCATTCTTAAGAAGGGCACTTGAAGAAAAAAAATGGTAACAGTCTTCAGGTACGCAAATAATAGGGGGGTTGCCTTTGTCTTATGCCTACTCTTATTAGATTAAGAAGTAATAAGTTTAAAACATTTCAGCAAACACTCAGATAAATATGAATATAAACTTTCCAACTGCCAAGACTTTTGCAGACTTTTGAAAGGGTTTGCAGAATCGCTGTCCTTGATGGTTTTTAAGGACAGTACTGTCAATTCTGTCAGATTTTGGCACAATTGATTCCCCTTCTGCATCAGAGGACAGACTAGTTTATGTCTTTGAGTCACCTCCTACTCTACTTTCTATGATTCTATAGTATAATTAAAAATTACAATGGTAGAAAGTCTTCTCCAAAGTGTGGTTAATTAACATCAGTGCTTGAAAATGCAAGTAGAGCAGACCTTTGGCTGTTCAGAACACATATTACAGACAGGGATCGATAGAGCTCAAAATACTGGTGTCAAAATTATGCTAATATGAGAGCTGCTCTTAAAAAGTCCTTAAAGGCTGAACGTCAATTAATGTTTTCTAAGAAACAGAAGAGAGGCTTCAGAGGAAAGGAAACAGAAGAAACCACAATGGATGAAATATCTCAAAAGAAGACTTGTGACACATTCACTGCTATAGAAATTCCACTCCTGTTTGTGAAGAGAGTGCTTATGAGACTCTTCAAAGCATCATGTAACCATTTTTCTGCCTAGCTTGATTAAAAAAAAAGAAAATCCCATTTGAATTTTCTTTCTTTTTTAAGGTGATATTGGAGAAGATTAATTTCCTCACCAAAAAACTTGTCTGGGCCTAAGATGTTCTTTAAGACTAATCTCTCTAGTTTTATTTCAGTGTAACGAGGACTTGAAAATCAAAAGTATGCACTTCAAGTGCCCCTCATCTAGAAAAAATTATTTTAATTGTCCATCAGCATCAACCATGATAGCTTTACAGTGGTATGCCATTTGGTACCTGGAGACACCAAGACAATCAGAGGTTAAAGCCTTCAGAAACTCAGGGAGAAAGCTATTTGTTAAGGGTACAAAGTATTTTCACTGCTTCTGAGGAAAACTGCTTACACTGTCTATATGCCATCACAGAAACAGAGACTACAGCTATTCAGAAGGCAAACTTACTGCAGGTGTTTAGGAGCTGAGAGTAGCTATGCTCTCTTACGGGATTTAGAGAAGAACATCTAAACGCACATGCGGCACATGCCACTCTCCTGCACCTGAAATTCCTGACTGAAGAGCAAGTGAAAGCAGAACTGCTGCAGAGCGCAAATACAAGTACAAAAAAAAAAAAAAAAAGACTGGACTTCAAAACGTGTCCAGGTTTCCCTGAAACAAAGAGCATTAAAATCAACAAGAGTCTAACACTTCTACGTTACAAGTGTTTTGAAGGATTTTGTTTAGAGTTTTTGGGCAACTTTATGATGAGAAACAAGATGGAATCTCAGCTTGGATCACAAAGCAGTAGTTTATTAACTCCCAACACCTGGTGATCAATAGTAAATCAGAACTGAGTGTTTTAAACAGGTATACTGGTGTTCAATTTCTTTTTACATGAAGTTTATGACACTGCCTGGACTTACTAATGACCTGCTCACTGTAACAGAACTATTACTAGGGAGTAGTCTTAAGATATCTAGCCCTTGTTCTTGTGGCAGGAATTTGCTAATGCTCTAAAGTACACACAGACACTTGAAAAAAATTATAAAAATGTACCTGTAACAGGGTGTATGGAGAATATTCCCTGGTCACTGAAGATGCTGTATTTTATGTCCTGTCCTGTAAATTTGTGTTCATGGGCTTCTACTGTTAGAAGTGATGTACCTATGGAAACAATAAGACATTTTCATCATGTCCACCCTAGAAGGTTTTGTTCTTATTTTATAATACTGGTATTAATAGCAGATGCACAGCTATGTACTAGGTTAGGTGCTTATTCATTAGTTTAGTAGACAATAATTCTCTATGATTTTTCCTGTATTACAAATTCATAGATAAAGCACTGTCAATCCCTCCTCACTCAGTAAATTACAAATCTGACAAGAACTTTACCTGCCTAAATAAAATTATGAGGTTTAACTTTTCCAAACTCTCAGGAATCAATGGAGTTCTCTCTTACCTGAAGTCATATCTAATTTTTTTTTTTTTTTGGTGCACCATGTCACCCACAAATGACCTGAAAGTTTATTTTTTCTCCATTTATCAGGATTCAATTTGGGTTTATGAACAATACCTTAAATGAAATATCCTTCAGATTTTTAGTTACCCACATTTTGACAAAGAGAATGAAAAGCTGAAACTATGTGCATAGCTATGTGTCAATTCATATAGAAGGCAAATTCCACGAAAAGACCAATAATTTAATATAGCATGCAAGAGACATGAAATAAAAATCCTGTTTGGAATAGAATAAGAGGGAAAATGTGGAAGGCAATGAATTACCCTGCTCAGAATCACACATTTAACAAAAATGTAGCAAGTTTAAAAGGTATTAACAAAACTTCCAAATAATTATTCTTTTCAAATGACTTAGGAAATTTTCTAGCATATATGGTAATTGATTTTAATGTTTTTAATTCTTTAATTTAACTGTAATTGATTCCACACAGCTGTGATGGAATGAGGCAACCTGAGCTCTTTCGAACTGCATTAGAGACAACTAGTTATTTTATTATATCACAAAGGGCATACTGCTCATACTCAGTGTCCTGGATGTCAGAGGAAAAGACTTTAGTATAAGAAAATGAGAGGAAACATTACTAGTACAATGACCTGATACCTTTTTTTATTTTAGCAGTCACATATTACTTTTTAAAAACCAGAATTTTGCTATTAAGGGTTTACTCTTTGCTCTCAAAATCTGTCTGCCAAAAGCAAAAGTATGCCAATTTTGACATGTTATTTTCTGTACTTGTCAATATACTTTTAAGATATTTACTAGAAAAGTTCTGGAATCAACATCCATCTGTCCAATATGTAAAGACAGATATATGAATGCTGAGCTGGGGTTTTTTAGGAACTACAGTAAGAGGCTGTAGGTTGAATTTTCATTGTCAAGCAACTTTGATTTGCTATAGAAAACTGCAAGGGCAATCATTCACAGCATCCTCAAAGCAGAGTTAAAGAAAAGAGAAAAAAACAAGGTCTGAAGACTATCCCCTATTTATCTTTTAACACTGTCTGCATCTTTTTGTTTGCTTGTGTGTTTAAGAAAGAAAAAATACCAGATATAAAGGAAGCAGCAGCATTCCTACTTGAATCCTTGTTTTTCAGAGGTTAGGTTAATAAACTGTTGTTCTGAGTCCTCACATCCTAATCCTTTAAGCTCCACATTTTTCACGCAGATAGAATTGTTTACAACTTCTTTTTGGCAGAGAACAAATCTCTTGTGTTCTGATACCTTTCACACAAAATGATTCCTCCAAACAGTGAATTCTTACAGTTCATTGTCAAAAAGATATGACCAAAACCTGAGGTCTGTTGTGGCATAAGCAGGCCCTACACAGATAAAAAAGCAACAGAAAACATCCATCTGCTGGAACTCACCATTTCAACCATACGCGATTCAGATGTTCCCTCAAGCAGAGGTTACAGCACTTAGCTCTTAACAGACAGAAAAATCTATTTTAAATATCTATTTTAATAATCTATGAGATCAGCACTGAAGACAGAGCAAGGCAGCAGCGAGATCAGGTTCAAAGCAGAAAGGAGTCAGATTGGCTAGAAATGCTAGGCAATTGACTTCTGAATTAGTTAAAAATATTGAAAGACATGAAGAGTGATGTAAAATGTGTAAATCTAGGGATTTTTTTCAGTTTAATCACAGACAACCTGATTGCATATGGAAGTATCTCAAACTGTTTTATACAGCCTAGATCCCAAGATTATGCCTGCGGACTCAAAACCAAAATATGGCAGTGTGAACAGCATTTGCCTACCTGGCCAAATCAGCTCCAAAATATTTGATTAATTCTGTGTTAGGACATATATGTTATATATATTTGGGTTTTGTTTATATATATGTCCTAACACTAGCACCACACTGAGCTACTGTATCACTGTAGCATTGTCTTTCCTCTCTACTCAGTATTCAGAGCCTTATAGTAGCCTCTTTTCCCTGTCCTCTGCCATCTGCCCTGTGCTCATCCCTGCCATTATTTCTTCAGACCTCCTAATTGCCTGTGGCAGGACATATCCTCCCCCTCTCTACCACAGATAGTTGGTGCAGATATGGAAGAGATAACCCAGGGGCTGAAAGGCCCGGCAAGGGGTCTTCTCTGGCGCCAAAAGGGCTCAAGCTCTAGCTAAGAATCAACATCTTAGCCTGGTGGAAAAAGATAACAGAGATTCTTGACTGAGAGACGCTGTTTTACAAACTATAAAAGACATACGAGTTTTCACGGAGGCAGAAGCCTCCTACACACACACCCTGAGAGCGTCGGAGACTTATCCCTGGAGTTTGGACGCAGATTCCGCGGTTACTTTCCTGGGAATTGAGGGAAAGGATCTCGATGTGTGCCCCACCAACAATTGGATGGTAAGATACGTTGGATCCTAAGTTATATTATTTCTTCGGTAGCTGTAAAATTAATGGTACCTTGAACCTTGAGTTGTATATATCTACTAGTAGTTTCTTTTTATTCTTATTCCTGTGTAGTATATAGTTTGTTTTAAGTCTTATGTCTGTTGGTTTTGTGTCTATTGAATAAATAATTCATTCTATAATAGACCAAATCAGACACTATTAAAGAACTTGCGAATGAAAGTGGGTCTTGAGGTGCTGGCCACCCCAATAAAGCTACTGCCTGCCGCCCGAGGCCTGGGCAAAGGGCAGAGACTTAGCTAAACACCCACATCCATTCGCAACATTGCCATGAAAGGAACAGCTGAGCACAGAGATAATGCTTCGAGAACCGTCTGGACACAATCCTGTGCCATGTGCTCTGGGATGGCCCTGCTTGAATGGGGAGGTGGGACCAGATGAGCCACTGTGGTCCCTTCCAACCTCACCCATTCTGTGATTCTGTGACTTAAACAATGAGGGGCTACATATCTGGTATCTAATAGGAAAAGAAAATAGACGAGTCAAGAAGTTTTAGTCATAAATCTGTCTCCAAGGAACTGTTATGCAAACAACCATTCAACTGAAAGCTGGGCAAATAGTAAAGGTTTCTTACCCTCTGAAGAGCACAGTCACTTGATTATTTATTGACTAGCTTCTAAGTGCCTGCTGTAATACAGTCTATAATATTTAAAGACATTAAATATTCAATATTAAACAAAAAAATAGAAAAAATGGGTTTTCTGAAGGTCATTAAACTTGGAGGTCAAACACTTAAAGAAAATGTGACCGCAAGGATCGGTTCCTGAGGCACTTACCCATTTGATGGGTTTAGACTAAATTAAAGCTAAGGACCCTTGGCTTTGGTTTTTTGTCGTTTATATTAGTCACGTTTTTTATTCTTTTTAAAACAAACGTAGCGTTTTTCCCCTCCATCAGCTAAGGCAGAAATAAATTATGAAGAGAAGCCACATTTATTAATACCAGTTCTACAAATAATCAGTATGTAATGTAAATCTTCTCTGGACTGAATACACTGGAACCATTCACATTCGTAAGGGTCCCAGGATCACATCTATCCTATAAGCTAACTTCTATGAGAGTTTTAATCACAAGCATGCTTTTCTTCCCCACTGAAATGTAAAATATTTGATATTTATGTATGCTTATGAAAAAAGGAAAACAGTATAAACAGAGACAAACAGTATTAGTATTTGGTAAAACCTCGTATAAAAAGAATTTGATCTTCTTAGCAAATAAAGTATTATTAAACACAAACTAACATTTTGTGATCAAACCCTCCTGTTTACCCTGAAGCTTTGCTAAATTTCCTTTAATCAAAACAACTTAAATTGAATCTTAATTATATTTCTATAGATTGGATAGGAGAACGCAATGGCATTCTGATACTATGGTTCCTTGGGGCATTTCTGTAATTTCAGGCTGGCTTTTGTAGCCTGACTCAGGAACACATCTACACTTAAAAACATCTAGGATCAGAGCAGCCTATCTCTTGCCACGAAGCTCTGATCTTTATTTTCTTTCGTTAAATGTAACAATTTGAAAATTTGGCTTGTAGTCCCAAACAAGCACAGAAGAAGGAATGGCTGAATAACCACAGCAGTAATTACTGCAACAGCCATCTTCACCCTTCATTCTCTCTTCTGTTTGCAATCATCCAAGAATATTGATTGGTTTTCCAAAATTACTAACACATTTCTTATTTACTGATTCATAATCCAATATACAGGCTGTTACTCAAGACCTATGAATTCACTAGTCTCACAAAACCCTTAGGATATAAAGGAATACTGCTTTCGTTTTACTCAGGGAAGTTTCAATTATAACAAAGATAAATTACTTGTTCAAGCTGAACCTCATGAGCTGTTTGAATTCAGAATATAGTGCAAGTCAGATCTCTAAATACATCTGGCCAATTGTATAGTGAGATTTGTGGACAGAAATACGTGAAAGGTACTCCTTTCCGCCCCTCATTAGGACAAAACCAATCTCTGATGCAGGAGAAGATACTGCACCTAAGTGGCTGGAGGGATAACTACTAATGTTCTTTGAATGATAAAAAGTAGAGCAGTAATTCTCATCAATATCCACAACAAATCCAAATAAATCTGTAAGCACTTTGTGACTGAAGCTGGTTTGTCTACAGGCAGCATTCCATAGTGCAGGCTCTACCTAGAGACACACTGTAGAAGCCTGTCCAAGTGACAATGTACCAATAGCTTTTAAATTTCTCTATCCTATCCTACCCCCCTTTCGCCGCCTTCTGCAAAGTCCAAAACTTCAGTAAGGTATTTCTGAAAGCTGCTAGAGTTTGTGAAAGGTACTGTGAAAACAAGAAATGCCGAGTTGCAACTGGTTCTCAACACTCACCTCATCTGAGCTTGTGTGCACTGCCCAGTGAAACAAGTAAATGCTGTCCACCCATCATTAAAGTAATTTTGCTAAACGAATGAACCCACTGATGATCCGACAATGCCTCCTCCATTGCATCTTTTTCATGCTGGTGCATAGGAAAAAGGCAAATGGGTATCGGCTACATCCACGTTAACTTTTCCCAGCTGCTGCACAGGAAAAAAAGGTTTCCCTATACTATTCATTACAATTACCATTCCAAAAGGAGGGGAGATTGGCAACTCCAAGAAGAGGGATTTCATGCCCACCTGCTGCACTGTTCTCAGGCACAATTGCTTCGTACAGGCTGTGGCTGAATGAGATGGCCTCCTCTTGTTCTTCTGTAAAGATAATGACCAGAGCTGTGGCTGTTCGAGGTGAGATGCCTTGATCTGAAGCCATCACTAGCAGCTGGGTACTGAAATCCTTGGAAGCCAAGGGCTCCCGAAGAATGATGTCACCCGTCTTCACATCGATCTGAAATACAGTTTCTGCTATCATCAAACTAAAAACGATAGCTCCATTTGATCCCAGATCCGCATCCTCTGCTCTCACAGTGGCTACTGTCTCATTCACAGCAGTTTCAGCAGGCACAAAGGCCCTGAAAGGATCCTGCAAAAAAACGGGATCGTTGTCATTGACATCATCAATGTGCACCACAACACTGACAGTGGTGCTCCTTGGAAAATGGGTGCCACAGTCACTTGCTACAGCCCTAAATGTGTACTGGGACTTGGTCTCCCGGTCCAGAGCCTTTGCAGTAACGATTGATCCTGTGACACTGTCGATCGCAAATGCTCCATAGGTGTCATCAATGAGGGAGTATGTAACTTCACCATTCAGGCCATCATCTTCGTCAGAAGCAGAGAGGTCCAGGACGGCTGAGCCTTCCTCCACATCTTCTGTCACAGAGATTTGATACTGGGTCTTTGCAAAAACTGGGCTGTGGTCATTTTCATCCAAGACTGTTAGATAGAGCTGTGCAGTGGAGCTCCTCGAGGGACTGCCTAGGTCATGGCACTCAATTACAAGACTGAAATTGCTGATGTCTTCTCTGTCTAAGCTACGAGTGACCAGCAGTTTGCCTGACGTGTTATTTAGTGTGAAGTATTCTCCAACATTTCCACCTTTCAAACACATAAAAAATGAAATTATCACAAACAACTACTTTTAAAAAAAGAACCCCTTGTGAATGCTCTATGCTAATTGCAGTAACAAGGTCAAATTGTTCATACAGCTGGTGTACTCATGTGCCTTTCACATATTTTATTTCTCATACAAATGAAAACCTCTATTTCATTTAAATCAGTGGGTGGCAATGAGAGCAAATGCAGAATGTCATATCAATTTACCAACTGGCTATTTGGCCACATGCATATCCTTTTTCCCAAACCAGCCCACCTTATAAAAGTTCATGTATCTATGCTGCTGCATGAAGTGACCTTTTCCCAACCTTAGTTACAAATTCCGGAAATCTATAAAGCATTGCTAACAATCGTAATTGCTTGCTCCTTGTTCTCTTCTACAAACATATCCCTTGGAATTCAAGAGTTGTGCAAGGTCTTGATTTGAGGGCACTGGGACTAAATATGACGCAGTCAACTGAAAAGTCAGCATTTTTAGTAACAGTGAATGGCATACATACTTTGTAACAAGCAGAAAGACCAAAGGCAACTAAATTTAAAGTCATAAAAGATCACGACATTAAAACCAAGAAAACAAAGGAATTCATAACTGTTTCTTCAAAGAGAAATGTGTTGGTTTTTACTGCAGTAGCTCTCTGCCTACATTTGAGTTATTGCTGAGAGTCACAAACCAAAGTAAGCACGGCAAACTTGTATTTGTCCAAAGATACTACAGGAGGTGTTGAACAGTTGTGGAGCTTACATTGGCATAGTGGACACAGGGAGAGTTTGGCAAGATGGAAGCCAAGTGTGACATTACTAATTGCTGGGTGAAAGACACTCTCATGCAATAAAATTTAATAATAGCATTAAAAAAGCAAAATTCAATTAATTCTTGCACTTATTTTCAAGGGCATATTTACATTCAGACTTCTACAACCATAACAAAAAGGACAAAATTGTGCCTTCATAATTAATGCTTCCTTTGAGCATTTGGTATTTTTTTCCTTTTCTCTTCTGCACTATTTCAAATCCAGAAAGCAGAATGAAAGTATGCCTGGGAATTGCTTATTTGTGCTGACAAAAGGGTGAAAGATTTCTTTTCTTTTCCACATAAAAGAAGCATGTGGACAAAATGGGAGCTAGGGAGGCCTGGTAAAGTCAAGACTAGTCTAAAACTTGGATGCTCTTGTTTATATACTCCCTGATTTATACTAACAAAAGAGATGGAACGTAACTTACCAGTTATTTTGTATCTTAGAGCTCCATTATTGCCAGCATCCATATCTACAGCCCGGATCATGTAAACAACAGAAGGCTGTTGATTCTCTGGAATAAAGATCTCAGAGGGAGGAAGAAGAAATGTGGGAGAGTGATCATTTTCATCCAGCACTGTACAGGTTATTGTCACTGTGCTTGACAGCGATGGGGTTCCACTGTCCCGAACCAAAACTAAGATGAATAAAAAGAAAGCACATTCATTCAGTGGTTGTAGGTGCAACAATAGGTATTTTTTAGTACTATCAGAGTAGAAGAGTTATTTGTGCTATGCAAAAAGCATATGCTCTTCTGTACTGGAAAATCTTACCACTTGCATCTAATTCAGAAGACATGAAAAAAGTAATGCTAATAGTAACACCACACTCACTCTCACTTCCCACTCTAGAGGCATTCATAGATACTTCACACTGCTACCTTTAATACTGAAAACCTCCTGGGTTTCCCTGTCCAGTAATGCAGCTGTTACGAGTTCTCCGCTGTCCGAGTTCATCTTGAATTTCTCATAACCAGCTCCTGGTAAGATTTCATACTGAAGCAAGGAATTCAGTCCTTTAAAACAGAATGGAAGCCTTAGTAAAACATACCAACTCTCCTCACATTCAGGTCAACTTATTTGCCTCTTTCTTCTCCCTCCAAGTTTTTCTGAATGACAATTCCATACAGGTCCTGATCAGGTCTACCATTTGTATGTAGTACAGGGATATTAGCCTTCCCGTCTTTCTCTAGGAAATAGGCTAAAACTGTACCAGCTTTTAGAAACCTGTCTTTCAAAGTTGCCCACCTTAGTTGAACAAGAAATGAGACTCAACATTCTTACCTATTATGGTTGTAAGATATTTCCTTTCATATTTCTTCTAGTTTCAACATCCTCCCAAGGAAAGTATAATGTCATCTCCATCACACTTATATTATTACCTGTAATGAGTTTAATCCTACACTATACCAGAAGGGTTGGACTATTGTGCTCTTTTATTCTTTTGAAAAATTTCTTAAGTTTCATGCAATCATTCTGTGTTTTTCCCACCAAGAATTAGCCCTTTAGTAATGTAGGGACAGTTAGTGCACCTGAAAAATTACATGACACTTCTAGTCATACGAAAACTCCTACTGAATGTCAAACGCTGCCTGCCTGTTCTCATCTGCTGCAGTCAAGCACAGGACAGTCTGCACTGGAGTTGATGGAGAAACACCCATGTGAGAGAAGAAACAGAGCATACAGTTTTTAACATTCTCGACTTCATTTGCCTTTCAATAGCTTTGTTGTTAAGTGGTTGACAGAGCTACTGAAATTTGATTAAGAGAATTACTACTGTAAATGCATTTGCACCTAAACTAAGTCAAGGGCGGGACATATCCATACAATACACAGCAGGAGGAAAAATGAGTTACAGAAATCCTTTCAGCTTTACAGATGAAGGAAGAAAAATCACATCAGTGAGGATAATCAAGGTGAATGTCTTCAGAGTCTCAGGTTACTAACATATATTTACCTGACCTGCCCATATTAGATACCATTCAACTAAATTTTAGAAGATATTCACAGCTCTGCCTGCATTTATCTATCCTTAATCACCAATATGCTACAGATGGAAAAAAAGAGACACACAAAACTGCAGGTCTGATACTAATTATTAGCTTCTTGCCTCCAGCAATTGAGCTGCTTCAAGCCAGTGCCTTCTCTGGCAGACTCCACAATGGACACTACTCACAACTAGTGCTGAAAAAACAAGGGTGCCATCCAAGTTGACTATTTGCACAATGCTGAAGTTAAAACTTTTAACCCTTAAAGGACACAGATATGTGACATCTTAATTACATTTATTTACCAAGCATTTACTGCCTCCTTTCCCATATCCAACTGCTAGGAGTGTAAAGTAGCATTAGGAAAAAAGTGCACACCCTGCCCAGGAGAGGAGCGTGATGACTCTACACATTCACACACCACAGCACAGCAGCTAGCACATTTGCACTCAATCCAGCCTGCTGGTTAATTATTCAGTAGCACTGGTCACATTCTAGGGATCGAAATTACAAACTGAAATAAAAAATGCCCCCCTGCCCCAAATCCAGATTCAAGTCACATCTTTATAGGACTTTACACTAATGTGTAATGAACAGCAGTAAGCCCTGTCTCATAACTCTAAGTCAATGGTTCCTATTAACCTTTGAAGATTTTTCTCCTAAGGCTCCAGACATAACTATTGAATCACAGAGGGGCACATCAGCTTAAAAGCAAACCTTTCCAAATGCAAGTTCAGTTCTTCTGCAAAGACCTACCTCCAGAAAAAACCCTGACCTATTTTAAATATGCTGCTGGTATCTTCGCTTTCCTACGCATATTTTTTCAACATTAATATTTTCCAACATTAACATCTTTCACACTTGCATTTACTGACGTTGAGCTGCCAGATGTCAGCTGTCTAGGGGTGAGGGCACGGAGGGCTCCTAAAAGGCTCCCAAAGTAAGGCAGCACAGAGATGCAGTAAGTGCAGGTCTCCTAATGTGCAGGAAGGAGGCAGCTGAACCAAATGTTTCAGGGATATTCATGTGAAAGAAAACCATTCCAAAATCAGAAATTTTACTTGTGATTTCCCCCCAAAAAAGACCCCAGTCCAGTCACAGAGAATGAAGTAGAAGGGAAAATAAAACAAAAGGTTGATAATGACTGGTTCCTCCCAGTGGTCACTCAGGGAACATATGAAGTGAAGAAAAACGTGTGATGGAAGAAAGTCCTCCATGAGACTATGCAAATATTACTGGGACGAGAACTGCGATTTAAAGAGTGTGTAAAAATAAATACATGATGTAAAAACAAAAATAAGAACACCATGACAGGAGTCATCTTATTCAAAAATTGTGTTCCAAAAATATAAGAAAAGTAAATAGCATTATATTTATATTACTCCTATATACATCAAATTTTCTTACATTATGAACATCACTTCAATATTAATTTAAAACAATACTATTGCACACCCATGACAAGGGGCCAAATCATGCAAATGTGAGAAAAAGACCCAACAGAAGGACTGTGGTTACTGGAAAATGTACTTTAAAAAAATAGCAGGAAGGAAGCATCAGCCACAACAGTGCTCCAGCCCAAAGTCTGCACAGGCAGGCGCACACTGTGCCACCCAGTACACTTGGAATGCCCTTCCTCTCCATCCTGCCAAGCCACCCCGACTCCCTCCCACTAACTGCTTTGGAAATTTCCTTTCTGCTGTAATTCCCATAAGACGTGAAAAAATATAAGAGATGGAAAAAGAGAGAGAAGAATTCAAGCAAATTCTCAGTTTTCTCCTTTATCTTGCAAACCTTTCTTCAAGTATCACGTGTTTTATATATTGTGATTCACAAAAGAAAGAAAATACTTGGAAGAATGAGATACAGAGGCAGACTGCAGTACAGCTCAGCAGTTACAGAGATCCTAACAGACAAGGATACCTACCCATTCCTAATTTCTAAATATTTCATATACTTAAGGAGAAATGTCTTTTCTATATAATATCTCTATTGAGCTCACATCAGCCTTTTGTAAATAATATGTGCTCTACATTAAAATTACAAACCTTACTGAATACAGAAGATTACTTTGCTAACAAGTTCCATTATCCACTTTTAGGATAGCAGTCTTACACAATTCTAAAGAAAGCACAGAAAGTGAACCCACAGTAAAAAGGAAGTCATTCACAGAGTTGAGACTACCTTTGGGCCAAACACAGCAGTACTGCAATATTTAACTCTCTTTCCAGATTTTATTATTTATCATACAAACCCTGTATAACTGCTTCAGCACATGGACTACCTGTAACATCATATGCTATGCATTTTAGACAGTTGAAAACAGCAGGCAGTTGAAGAACTGGAGGGAATTTTTTGTTGCTTAGCAGACTCTCTCAGGTTTAGTCCTTACATATGATTCACTGAGGAGATGAACCATCCCCACCTCTTATTCATCCATTCTGTGTATTTTTGAAAAGCAGTGCATTAACATTCTTCAGCATGTAAAGCTCTACTTAAAATCCGGAGCAGCTTCCACGATCCCTTCACAGCTCAACCAGCTGGAAAATCTTGGATGACAGTGCCCCTCTCTGGTCAGAAAAGATGAGTGCTTATTTGCTGGTTCTGTTACAAAACCAGGACTCTTGAATAGTGAACTGCTTTAAAACTATCCAAAACACACTGATCGAGAGCAACAAAATGTTCAGATATCACCTGTGAGTTGAACATTGTTTGCTGCTTTATAACCAGAACACGCTGGCGTTCTTCACATGGCAGGTACAATATGCTGTGCCACACAAGCACACACTTCACACTTAATATACCCATCAGAGCTGAAGCTACCCTAGAGTGGAAGTCAGAATACCTCCAAGCTCTGATTAAAGACTGAGACCAAAACCTGTATTCTGAAACTCAAAAGTCATACACTACCTTGGGAAAAGCACAACAGCTGTACATGCAAGGCAGCAAGACTGGATTGGTCTATTACGGTCCACACGTAAATTGCTAGCAAAAGAACACAAATTACCTGCATCTCGGTCCACAGCCTCCACTCTTACGACAAACTCCCCTGGAGCTCGGTTTTCATGAACTGCAGTCTCATAAAGTTGCTTCAGAAATACTGGGGTCTCATCATTCACATCAAGAACAATGATGGTTAGAACCTGTGTGGCAGAGAGCGCTGGGCTGCCTTCATCAAGAGCCATGATTGTCAAACTGTACTGCTCCCGAACCTCACGGTCTAGAAGCTGGGCTGTGGTTAAGAGTCCTGTTGTAAAGAAAAAAGGTATTAAAAAATATCTTGGTCCAGATTAGGACGCTCGTTGTTCCAGCACTTACAGCTTCAATGTAGCATCACCACGCCACTGCTGCAAGGCTTCTGGACTTTGCAGTCCTTCATTACCTGTGACTCCCTCTAACGTGCTAATTGGCCCAGAAATATTGCCTTTGGCATCCAGGGAAATTGGGATTCATGGAAAATTCAAGTGACGTTCAGAGATTGCTTTTTGTTTAACTTTGGGCTTAACTTTTTAACTTTATTTAACATAAATATTTGTCTTCTTTTGCACCTAAGTTATGCAGTTAGGAGCTCTACAAATCAGTGTCAACCGCATCACCTAATGGATTCAAAATCAGAATAAGAATCAGAAAATATTACAACTATATGGTGATATTTGCATATGTGTAATTAGAAACCAGAGAATTTCAGATGGCTGAAGAATGAAATTCATCAGCACTTAGCCTTCACTAAACATATTCCATCTGCAGCATAATGCAGATTCCTTGACCTTGACTTTGCCTTTCGTTATGTACATATCATGTGTGTGCACATGCTTTAAGTACGCATCCTGCCAAAACCAGAATGAAGTATTTCACTGCACGCATTTTCTTCCCACCTTCCTTAATGCACTATTGGAAGATGCTCCAGCATACCTACACAACACAGTAACAGTGTCATGCTGAAATTTTTGGGCTGAGTCTCACAGAGCTTGACCCCTTTGCGCTGTAGTGCCCTGCTTGTGCGGTGCTCTGCCCAAGGTAATCACCCCTGAGGACACAATAAGCCACCTGGGCAGCATGCCACACTAATGTGGTATTTCACTACTGCATGGTATGCACTCCCAAATGTTACTGTGAAAAGCACAACACAAGAAACCCCAGAGAAGAGAAGTTACAGTACCTGTGATTTTATCCAGCACAAACGCTTTGTTTTCATTTCCTGAAAGAATGTGATACGTAACTTGCCCATTTCTTCCCTCATCAGGATCCATTGCAATTGCGTGGTGTACAAGAAAGCCCACCTCCGCATCCTCCATGACATAGGAAAGAGGAGAAGACGTAAAACTGGGACTATTGTCATTGACATCTAAAATAACAATTTTCACAGCTAGGGAATCCAGTCGACGATCAGTCAGATTTGTTGCCTGGTCTTCTGCAAACACGGTCAAGATCACAGAACGAGTAATCTCTCTGTCTAGAGGAGAAGCTGTGGTCAAGGTGCCATACAAAGGGTGAATAAGAAATGGATTTTCACCCATGTTACTCCATTCTAAGGAATACTCTATTTTGCTGTTCAGAAAACTGCCATCTCCATCCTTTGCATTGAATGTGTAAACCAGAGTGCCAACAGGTACATTTTCTTCTACACCAATCACCACAAAGTCATCTTGAAAATATGGAGAATGATCGTTCTTATCTTCCACATCAATACTTAGGAAGACACTGCTATTTTGTGGGGGATTATTGTAATCCTTTATAATAACTTGCAAAAGAAAGTGCGAATCTGTTTCATAGTCAAGCTCCTTGGAAAGATAAAGGTCTCCTGTCAAGCTGTCTATTTCAAAATGAACATTATCATCAACTTTAGCAATACTGAAATGCAGTTTCCTGTTAAGTGCAAGATGGTTATTAGGCGCCTTCAGAGAATCCAACACTTGTGCAGGTTTAAAATTTTCAGGTATGACAAAGTGCTTGAAGTCTTGAGAGAAGCCAGATCTCCCGTTGGGAAGTGGGATCACCTGCAACCAAAACACAAAGACTGCAGTATTTTCCCACTGTTATTATGAATATTGTAATGTGTAGTGGGCTGACCCTGGCTGGATGCCAGGCACCCAGCAAAGCCGCTCTGTCACTCCCCTCTGCCGTTGGACAGGGGACAGAAAATGTAATGACGGTTCATGAGTTGAGATGAGGACCAGGAGAGATCACTCAGCAAATACCATCATGGCCAAAACAGACTAGAATCAGAGATATTAACTGAACTTATTGCTAACAACATCAGAGCAGGATAATGAGAAGTAAAATAAGACCTTAAAAACACACCTTCCCCCCACTCCTCCCTCCTTCCCAGCTCCACCTCCTCCTCCAGGGGCGCAGGGAGACAGGGAATGGGGGTTACGGTCAGTTCACCGCCCGTTGTTTCTCCCATTGCACAGGGAGAGGAGTCCTTTAACTCTCTTTAACTGTGTGAAAAGGATTTGCCTTGTCTGGACTAAAGCACATTATTACAAGCTATCCTAAATTAACCATCTTTAGGGTGACTTGAAATTAGCAGCCTCAGTGACATTCAGCCTCGGACAGAGGAGTGCACAGGTGGCCTGGACAAAGCAGCCCCACTGTGGCTCGATGAACAGCAGGTGGCTGGCTATGGAATGAGCACACACTGCATTTCACACTCCCACGAAGAGCAGCCCTGTATAAACTAGCAAAAAGAAATGAGATATCCTTATATGACATTATAGAGACAGAATTTAGAAAAGAGAGCAACTTAGTGGAGAAAACAAAAAAGTCTACTCTGTTCTCCACCTTCAGTCTCTCTTGCTATTTGCTTTTTTTTCTGCCTACCTGGATATTTTCCTGCTATTTTCCAGGGTTTCCAATGATCTCATATTAAAGCACAAGCATCATCTACCTGCAAGATGATCCAGAATGCTATTGCGCATTCTTAGCAAATCAAAATGAGTCTACTCTCATTTCCTCCCTCAACAGAAAAATGGTTAAGGAAAATTACCATAAGACAAGGTGCTTACAATTTTGAACTTCTTCCTTTCTTCAGGTTATTTCCCAACTTTCTTCCAAAATTGTTTTTTTTCTTCAAAGAAACGAAGCATTTACCATCATTGTTCTATGTGTACAATGTAAATAAGTACCTGGATGTAAACAGCCACATGTCCTTGAAGTGAAGGCATCCCCTGGTCCTTGGCTGTGACCATCATTCTGTAGTCTGATCTCTCAGCATGTGACAAAGGCTGGGTTGTTCTTAACTCTCCACTGACAGCATCAATCTCGAAGTATCCTATATCCTCTTTTGTGGGGTAAAAATGGATAAGTGTTACTGCAAATCAGTAACAGCTCGCCTCCATAGTACTGAACATTGTAATGAACAGTGAAAAAGAGCAGGACCCAGAAGAAAGGAACCTGTTGCACTCATTTGGATCTCTCTGGCTTATTTGGTTCAGCTCTTCTTCTTTCATTGAGTACACAGTTATTATAAACCACTTAATATGGATTTAGAAAAATATGGAGAGAAACACCATAGAGTACTAAAGCAACTGCCCAGTTTTGTACCAACGTTACTCACACCAATGGTGTGTGCATACCCCAGGCCTGGCCCTTCTATTTCTAACCTGGGCAGACTGGGCTGGAGAAAGAATTAAGTCTTAGTCCCCAAACTGGCACGAAGGGTCAAGTGTCTCCTGCCAGCTACCCAGGCGGCTCCTGTGACTCACAGACTATGGGGGCCAGCAAAGAGCACTGTTGACCCCTACCATACATCATGACTGCAGTGATGCCACCTGCCCTGCTTGTGCTCTGTACAGTAAGCTGTGCAGAGCAACATGTGAATATTGGAAATTACGCTTGTATCTTTCATCGAGGACTGGTGGCACTCTAACAACAAGTGACTTTTAATTAAAGTTGTTACTTGCAGCCACATTGTATTGCATTTATTCCAGAGTTGCAAAGAATAATTCTACCAGAGATGAGTAAATAGCTCTTTGTGACTTAGAACTATAGAATCATTTCAGTTGAAAAAGATCCTTAAGATCATCAAGTAGAATCTTTAACCCAACACTGCCAAGATCACCAAACCATGTTCCTAAGTACCAGGTCTACATGTCTTTTAAATACCTCAGGGAATGGTGACTCCACCATCTCCCTGAGCAGCCTGTTCCAATGCTTGAAAAACCATTAAGCAAAGAAATTTTTCCTAATATCCAATCTAAACCTCCCCTGGGAAAAGAGACTGACACATACCTCCCCCATTTTCAAGAAATGGAATTCAAATTACTCTCAAATTTTAGTAAAATTGGAAAGTATCTATTACTTTGTATCCATCACCAGAAACTGAGAAAATCACAATTGTACTCTCAAATTTTAGTAAAATGGGAAAGTATCTATTACTTTGTATCCATCACCAGAAACTGAGAAAATCACAATTGTACTCTCAAATTTTAGTAAAATGGGAAAGTATCTATTACTTTGTATCCATCACCAGAAACTGAGAAAATCACAATTGTTATGAGTACTTCTCTCTTAGAATACTATGCAGACAGCTTTCTGTTATGTGCATTTTTAATAAGGTGTGCTAGTGGGTTAAATAAAGTCATGCAGCAAAACAGCTGCTCTTATAGTAAGCAATTGCGGTAAAAATAAATTCAGTGCAGATGTAGTACACAAAACACCCATAAAAAACTGTATTTCCATAGGCACCTAAGTGAGCATGAAGCTGTTTATGTTCTCCAAATCTGCACATTCAGATTAGTTAACTGCACACATACATGTTCGCTTTTGTACCCAATCACATCATCTACAACTGTAAAATATTTGCACCTGTAACATTTGAAGAAAAAAAACACTTAGCAAATCAGTTAGAAAACTGAGTTTTCACAACCAACAAATAGGAGATTTTTTCAATATTGTTCTGCTATTTTTTCAGTGGCTATAGCTTTCTAATTCTCCAGCAGTCTCTTCTGGGTTGAGTCTTGCTGTCTGGAACATTAACAAGGAAATTGCCAACGAAAGGAAACAATATATAGACACAATTATATTGAACGAGACAGTCTCGCATTTTGCATTTTTCATGGTAGTTTCGAAATATTAATGCTGCTACATTACTGTTTTCATAAATAGCTTTTGGTTTACTTTCCTGGTGTAGGTCCCAACAATATGTCTGCATTCACACATCTGCTATTTTGTTCCATATAATGTTTCATGACACAAAATCCCAGCTAAGCAAAAGTCGCAGGAGATATGAAAAACAGACCACATAACGTGAATTGCATGCATATACGTTCAGTATTTTGCTAAAACCTACACTTACAGTTACGCTAAAATTCAAATATTGCATGAAATAGTTTTGTGCATATTTTGATGTCAATAAAAGTAACAAAAAAAGTCTGAATATACTGGAAAGAGACATTATATAGAAGCAAAATCCCTTGGGACTTGCATTTGGTAAGTATTTTACATTTTCATTTTTTATCTGATACCACACTATAAAGACAGTCAAAACTGAAATGCCTCATGTTAATTTTTCTGGTATTTTTATCAATCTGACTTTAAGATGTATTCCAAATGTAGTCATTTAATTGAAAATCAGAAAAAACTTTTACACTGAGAAAAAAGTTTAACAACTATAGACCATGTCAGTCATTGCTCTAAAAGCTCATGCTCGCTGCATTTCCAGAAAAATCTCCTTAGCTCTCATTCTCCCTAAGTCACCTGAATTAGGCAACTGCTGCTTATATCATACATCCTAAATATGTCCTTTAGTATCTGAGAAGAAAAGGGAAAAAGTATAGGAGAAATGGATAAGAAATAAGGAAACTGGAAAGAGAGATGAAGCATGGAAAAGAAAAAAATTAAATCTCCCAATAGACTCTAATGGCCCCAGTCTCTTCTTGTGCTTGCAAAAGTAACCCGCCAACAAATGGGTATGTTTTTACAATTAAATTTTTCACCTCTGCCTTGTCCAACCTGTTGGCCAGACTTTCATTTATATGAGGTTCTCCAAAAGTCAGACACCCTCCCAGCTCTGTGCTGTCAAAAATGATCACAGAAATTGTAGTTTAGAACAAAAAAAAAAAAAAAAAAAAAACACTAAAAAAAAACAAAAAAAAAAAAAACCAAAAATTTTCTTCTCTTTNAAAAAAACAAAAACAAAAACAACAACAAAAAAAGGTGGCCTGAGAAATACCAAGCAATGTGTTACTGTGAACTTTGGCTGGACATTCAGACCTTAGGGAGACTGGCACTTAGGCAAAAAGGCCCAGAAAGCAGACACAGAGTACCACTAGAGATTGCTCAGAGATTAGTGACCTCAGCACGCAGTGATAGTTAGCTATGTATTTTTACCTAATTTCCTGAAGAACTGTTTTCTTTCCTAGGTGTTAAAATACTCAGTGCCCTGACCACGTCCTCCTCCTTTGAGATGATAGAAAAGTTGTTTCCCTTAACAGAAAAGAGGAAGGCAATGCCATGGCTCCCAAAGAACCTGAACATGATGGGGGTTTTCTGCAGAAATGCAGCCCTCTGCAAGTCGAGGAATGCTCCCTGCACGCTGCTTGCTCCTCATTCTGGAGAACAAGTACTTCTCCACAGACACAACACAGCACTGGCCAATCCGTGCGTGTTAGCAGGGTAACCAGGCTTCTCCTGGCACTCGTGTGCCCAAGGGCTAATGTTGCACTCACATAATTGCTCCAAATATAACTGTAAAATTCTCTGTCAATGCTAGTCTTAACACACGAAGCAGTAGTTCCAGATGCACTATAAATACACACTAATTTCTGTTATAAATGCTATACTATATCCTATTGACAGGCATAAAGAAGACCAGGCAAATCACTTTCTGACTGCCGCATCACTAAGGAATAAATAGTGCACACAGCTGGGATTCACATCCCTCTGAATTAGGATACTCTTCCAGTGATAACACAGAAATGGAGGTAAGATCATGTAACCGCCCACTTCCAGACACATACATTTTTAAAGGATGATTTGCTTTGATTTTCTTGGAAGAAGGAGGGGCATTTTGAAGGAAACACTTCCCCGTAGCCCATAATTCATCTGGTGTGTAAACCTCATAGTTCTTTTACAGATTTTTCCTCATGCAATTTGTTAGCATTTGTCATTAACATTGCTGCATAGCTTAATATATTGCTGCTATCTTGACATTCCTTTTTCTCAAGGACATTAAAAATTACCCAGCAACATTTACAAGCTTAACAGCTGGCACTGACACTTGCAGCTCTTCATCCTGTGACAGTCCCATGACTCCAGAAGAGAGCACTGGTCTGCTTGGAGTTGTCCAATTAACCTGCTGTCTCTCTGCTTAACAAATACGGCTGTAAATCAGATCATATTTCTTCTTCATATTTAAGTACTGAACAATGTCCCAGAACTAGAAAATACTATTTTAAATATAAACCAGACAAAAAATTTACCATGAAACAGAAGACCAGATGTTAAAGGCTGTAAGCCAACTAACAACAACAAAAATTAGTATCAGAGAAGCTCAGCTGTTTCTGGATTTGTTTATCAGGAAAATATCTAGTTCCAAGGCTGGGAGGGATTTTTTAGTGGTTTTTGCATTTGAAAGGGGTGGGGTTGGGGTGTGTTTGCTGCTGTTTTTATCCTTTTGTTCTTTCCAGAGACAGCTCTTGCAAGACCAGTCATATTTTGTGTTGCTAGTCATTTTTATAATTTGAACTCTTACTTACTCCCCTCTGGGGCTCTACAGTGAAGCCAGTAAAAAAATCCAATGTGCTGTTTGAAGGAAGGGGATATAGTTAGACACATGAACAGGCAGAGACCTCTGAAAAACACTTCCTGTACCGCCTGGCCATCGCCCTTCAAACAGGGTTGCATACTACTCATTCCCTTTTTCACAAGGGGGATCTTTTTTGTGCAGAATATTCTTACTCACAATGCAGAAGTCTAAGATACTGTCCAATTCCCTCTGGAACAGGCAGTCATTTATATCCATAGTAAGGGAATAATGTTTTATTGTTCTGATGAAACAGTAAGCTCCACATGCAAATTACCACAGGCTACAAATCCCAAACTTTAAAAGTATTGGTTACATTAAACTGGTAGAATGGAACAGAAACAAAACAAAAAATACATAGTTCTGTTCCTGGTAGAACAGGACTGTTTTGAACCGATAGTGAAGGAAAGTAGGAGGAACAGACCTGTTTTCCTTCCTGGTTACAGATGGAGTTCTCACTTTTATGAAAGTGTAGCAAGTGGTATGCAGCAAAACCAGACATCACATCTACGTCTCCTACCAGGATTAATGCCCCAGTCCCACTCATGTTCTAATTTAGGACTGCTCTGTTACTAATTTCACTGCAAACAAAACTGGATCCTATAGCTTACCCCAGAAGTGAACTACTACATGTAGGAATTATGGGGAAAACTAAAGAGAAGTATTTTTAAGCGGCCACGCTATGTCAGGTTAACACAGTGCTACACAAAGGGTGAAACCTGAACTAAAAACCACAAACCTCGTTGTTTGCCCAGATTATCTGCTGATCCCTCTGATCCCTGCCTCAGACTGTCACAAACCGTTACTTTAGCAGGAAAATTTTCAATTGGTCATGGGAAAAGGGAGATCATTTTTCCTTCAAGATGTTAAACAACTGACTGAAATACTAAACTGTACAGTACAAGATCACGGTCCTAATCTCTTCTGAGTGCTGTTTGAATACTCTCTGGCCAGCCACAGAAGCAATTAACCCCTCAAAAGATGGGGCAGAGAGCAAAGGGAGGAAAGGCAGCTGCTTGCACTTCCTTAGATACTTCATAAGGCAGATGATGGTGCTGATTCCTACTTACAAAGGCAGCTTTACTCTACCAGACACAAAATAAGCACAAAACCTTGTATGATACGTGGCTTTTCTAAAATTCTAGTTATTTCAATGTATCTTTTTGTATTAGTAACACTTTAAATTCTTACCTGGTTCTATTGAATATAATACAACACCGTTGTTTCCAGAATCGAAGTCTTTTGCAAAGATGGTAGTAACAAGTGTCCCTGATGGCTGCCCTTCCAAAACCTGTCACCAAGCAGTTTAGAAATGATTTGCAATTATACATGGATAAAATCAGTCTTAAAACAAATCCCTTGCCATGGCACAAGAGTTTAGCTGCTGCTCTATTTTCCATTTCAGTAATATTTACAGTGAGCGCAACGAGCATTTCAGGAGACGGTTAAATAGCAGAGTTCTAGCAACCCTCTGTCGCGGTGGGCACAGCGCGCTAACTCAAACACCTTTGGAATGGCAGACTCGGAGGTCGGAAATGACAAGAGATCCCACTGCGCACAGCAATAACCCCTGCACGCGTTATCCTTCACACGCCGCAGCGCCCTTGGCGGGGGCGCGCCCGGTTCCGCGGGGGCGCGCCCCGGTTCCGCGGGACGCGCGGTTGCCGGGCG
>VWPU01005605.1:0-17844 GCA_013398955.1 Callaeas wilsoni | reverse complement strand
GGGGGGGGAACAGGAAAAGAAAAGAAAAGAAGGGGGGGCTGCTCTACTTTTAATCTCTTGGGCAACTGTAATTTTAAACGAAATCTCAACATGATGCTACCCTCATTAGTTCCGAATGAAGGTTCATTACCTAGACAGTATGAATATTTTATTGCTTTATATCCCTTTTTCGGAAATGAAACGCCTTTGATCTTTTTCTCGGGTTGTAAAAAGAATTGCCTGTCATTAAAAAAAAACCTGTCGTCCCATCTGCCTTTACATTCTGTATTTCTTTTCATCTGTTTCTTTCTTTTTTTTTTTTCCTTTTTTTTTCCCTTTTTTCCCCCCCCTTGTTTTTATCATTTACCCGCACACGCGCGGCTAAACCCAAACCTTGGGTGACCTCCAAGAACGAAAAATGGACGAAATCTTTGCGCTGCCGATCAGAAAATAATGACGAGACTTTCAGGGCGGGGTGGAGACGGAGCTTGGGGCATTTCGCTTTTAAAAGGCGGATTTTTGGGTTCGCGTCTCGTTGCGCGCCTGCACCTCCGCACTCAGCCCCGGAGATGATTTTTGAGCCCAAATCAATGCCCAAGGCGCGGACAGGAGGGTGCAAAAGCCCTGATTTTCCTCTCCCACGAGCTCTTCAGCCCCTGAGTCGCCGCTTATAATTAACCCCTCACGAGTGAACATTTCCACCCGAGGTGAATCCCCGATTTCTCAAAATCCCAGAGCTTTGCCCCAGAAGAGAATTGTGGCGGTAGGAGAAGATCTCTGACCGAGGAGGACGCATCTGTCTTCTATATGTACCCTGTAGATCCGAATTTGTGTAAAGGAAGTTGGGTCACAAATTCGTATCTAGGGGAATATGTAGTTGACACAAACACTACAAACCCAGAAGCCATTACTCCCCTCCTCCCCCCAAAAAACAACCCCCCCAGCACCCCGAAACCCCACAAAATAAAAGGGTGAAAACGAGGCTTTGACCAGAAAACCGCTTTAGGGCTCAAAAGAAACCCTTTGGATTTGACCTCAGCTCAACTCCGGCGCTCCCGCGATAAAACTTTATCATCGCTGCGAGATAAAATCGGAGCTGCGAGGGGGGATTCGGGGAGGGGGGCCGGGGGTCGCGGGAGGCGCCGCGGCGATTGCGGAGCGGGGGTCCCGCCTTCGCTTTGATTTGTGCGCTCTCGGCGCTGACATCGATTAAAAAAAATAAATACTATTGACACGAGCGCTTTCCTCCCCGCCGCTCGCCAGCAGCTCCGGGCGCGTTCGGGGTCTGCCTTGAGGAATTGGGGGTGGCTTTTTCAAAGGCTGCCGGCTCGCTCTGGCTTTTAAAGCGTCTTTATGGCGAGAAGGGCGAGGCGAAGACGCGTTGGGACTCGGGCTAATTCGCTTTTGTAATTGTTCATCAAGTCCTCGGTTGCTCGCTCGGAGGACGGGCTCCTCGCTCCCACCGGTGCGTGGGAAAACGCTCAATCTCCGAGCCGGGCTAAATGTGATTTAGGAGCCCGGGTACCCCGAATTAGCTGATGAATTTCTTATCGATCCCGAAGCAGCCCTATCCATCTCTGCCAGGCTCGGGGCGCAGTGTCCCTTCCCGGATCACCTTAGCCCGCAATGAGATGCAGCCCCCGCTCGGGGGGGGCCGCCGCGGCTCAGCTGCTGGGGGCAGCGCCGCCAACCCCCTGAAAAATCATTTTTACCTCATATTCTAATTATTCTCTTTTGAAAGAGTGCGGAGTGGGGGGGGGGGCGGTCGGGGAGAAGGGAAGGATTTGCTGTTCCCACCGCCCTTCCCCGCGTGTCCCCGAGGCAGGACACACCCCCGAGGGGTGTGGGCCGAGGCGGGGGTGTCGCTGCTCGCCCCGCGGGGCGCAGCCGAGCCCGGGGCCGGCGGGGCCGGAGGCGGCCGGAGGGGAGCGGGTGCCCCCGGCCGCCTCCCCGGGGATGCTGGGGGGCCCCGGGAGAGCCCGGGCTGGGCAGGTTTCCTTATCCGGGGCTCGCCGTGCCCCTCGCCATTGGCCCGCGCTGTCACATGGACTCAACTTTGTTCACTTGACAGTAAGTAGGAGGGTTCCACGAAACAGGAAAACGAGGAAAGAGGGGAGGGGGGGGACAGGAATAAATTTTAGGAGAGAAAGAGGGAGAGAGAGAGAGCGAGATATATATATACACATATATTTTTTTTCCGTGTGTGCAACCCTAAGAAATTAATGGCCATGAGCTCGTTTTTGATCAACTCCAACTATGTGGACCCCAAGTTCCCACCCTGCGAAGAGTATTCCCACAGCGATTACCTTCCCAATCACTCGCCGGAATATTACGGCAGCCAGAGGCGAGAGAGCGCTTTCCAACATGAAGCGATGTACGAGGCGCGGTCCGCCTGCAAGGAGCAGCTCTACCCGTCCTGTCAGAGCTCCGGCCACCCGGGCGCGGTGTTATCCCCCCGGGGTCACGTCCATCCTCCGGCCGGGCTGCAGAGCCGCCTCTCGGAGCCGAGCCAGCCCCGCGAGCCGGGCACCCCCAGCCCGCCGCCCTCGTGCAGCCAAAACTCGGCGAACCAAAGCCCGCCGGGCTCCTCGTGCAAGGAGCCCGTGGTTTACCCCTGGATGAAAAAAGTCCACGTAAGCACGGGTAAGTGAACGAAAGTGGCTTTGCTTTATAGTAAGTAGCACCTCAAAGTCTTGTAGAAATCTTATTGCACCAGTTGTAAAATAACCATTCGCGGAGATTTACGAGCGCCTGTTTGCAGAGCGGTATAATTACATCCTCCATAAATTTTTATTGCTCTGCTTGGCCATGTGCCTTTGAAGTCTCTGTTACCATCCTCCTCCAATTTCTTGCAGGCTACTTTTTTTTTTTTTCTTCCCCTCTTTTTTTTTTTTATTTTTTTAATTTTTTTTTTTTTATGGCTGTTGAATGTTCATAAGTGAAGTTTTATGTTTTCGTAATTTGTATTTAAGTGGCGGGTTGAGTAAACTTTTACTATTTTCCCCTCCCCTGCCCTCTTTTTTTTTTCTCTTTTTTTTTTTTTTTTTTTTCCTCTTTTTTTTCCCCTCTCTCTTTTTTTTTCTTTTTTTTTTTTTTTTAAAGAGGAGATATTTAATAAACAGGAGCTCCGGTGTCCGCCTGTTTTCAAGCTCGTAGGGGGAACTTTTGGGGATAATTCCGCGATGCTCTCGCCGAGCCGTGTGTGCATAAATGTGAATATCCACACGCAGAGCGCACGGAAAACGTGTCGGGGGGACCTTAGGAAAACCTTTAGACAGGAATACACGTCAAGCCGTGAGGATGGAGGTGGAGATTTGCAGATCGATTCTGGGGATATTTTTGGAATGTTTGCCTCGTGTTTTTTTTTTAAGCAAATCCCCCGTTTCAAAGAACGCGTGATGCTTTTTTAAATTTTTTTTTTTATTTTTTTGAGGGGGCAAAGAACCCGTGAAAGGAACGGCTCGGTAATTCTGCTCTTTTTTTTTTATTATTATTTTTTTGTTGTTGTTTTCCCCACTTTTATTTTTTTCTCCCCCCTCCCCTTTTTTTTTTTTTTTCTCCCCCCCCCCCTTTTTTTTTTTTTTGGTTTTTTTGTTGTTTTTTTTCCTCCCCTCCTTTGTGTTTGCCTCAGTAAACCCCAATTACTCAGGAGGGGAACCGAAACGCTCTCGCACAGCCTACACCAGGCAGCAAGTTCTGGAGCTGGAGAAGGAATTCCACTACAACCGCTATCTCACGCGGAGGCGCAGGGTCGAGATCGCGCACTCCCTCTGCCTCTCGGAGCGCCAGATCAAAATCTGGTTCCAGAACCGGCGCATGAAATGGAAAAAAGACCACAAGTTACCCAACACCAAGATCAGGTCTAACTCCTCCGGCTCCTCGGGCAGCCTGCAGGGCCCGCAGGCAGCGCCCCAAGCGCGGCCGCACGGAGCGGCCGCCGGCCTCTGACGCTCCCCGCGGCTCCAACCCACGCGCGGGCGCCTTTGAGGCTTTTCGTGGCGGTTTCTTCGTTCGCGAGCCGAGGGGAGAAGGCGGCCCGGCTCTCGGTGCGCGCAGGGGACGGAGGGAGGCTCAGCCGCCGCGCCAAGCGGGGCCGGGCCGCGGGGCCGAGCCGCCGCCGAGAGGAGGCTGCGGGCGGAGGTTTTGGGGTTTGGCCGAGACGGATCCTCGTTTCATCTTTAATCACGCCGAGCTCGGCCCCATTTGTCATGTTTACTCTCCCGTACAAAGGATGGACCTTATGTCTGCTATTACCTCGACAACCAGCGCTCGCTTTAATAAATGAGGCTCGGTTTCTTCGAGACGAACTGGATTTTCTGCACCGCCACCATTCCCCCCACATCTCTCCTCTTTTTTCTTTTTTTTAAAAAATTTTTAAAATATTTCCTTCCCTCTCCCCACCCCACCGCCCCTCTCCCCCTCTTCTCCTCTCTCTCTTTCCAAACGGGAAGTTTCCGGCCCAAAGAGACGGAGTTGGGGAGGGGGAGAGAAAAAAACCAACCAACCAAACAAAAAAACCAACAAAAAACCGACCAAAACTCGACGAACGCAACCAAAATCCCCTCCTGGGGAGTGGGGAGCTCTCGGACACCGCGTGGGAGAGGGGAGGGGGGGAACAAATAAAAAAAAAAAGAGGAAAATTGGGTGAAGTGGGTGTTGGACAAAGAAAGGAAGGGGATGGAGAGCAGAGCCCCCGTCCTTTATTTTGTGGGGGTTTTTTTGAGTGCAGCAGGTTCATTGTGAGTGAAAGGGGGGTGGGAAGGGAGAGGGGAGCGGGGGGGTTTAGGGTAGGAACTGGGATGAACTGGGGCACCTGGAGCGGCCCCCGCAGCCGGGGCCGAGCCGCAGAGGAGGGGGCAAAGCTCCTCCGCCGCCGCCCTGCCCTGATTTGGGGCTGAAAATGGGAATTCCGGGCCGAGAGGGGAGGGGTTTGCCCCTCCTGGGGGGAGCGAGGCTTCCCCCGAGCCCTCGCGGCCGCCTCCAGCCCTCCCTTTGTCCTTGGGGATGTCCAGGATTTACCTGTAAACAGCAGAGAAAAGCCACAGCAGCGGCAGCAGCAACTCGGAAATAAATTTTTTCATTGTGAACCTGCCCCCCTGTGTGGTTTATTAAATTTATTTGTTCATTTATTTTCGGGGTCGGGGGGGTGTTGCTGGATGTGGTTTGTTTTGTCGGGGAGGGGGGGGGAATAAATATATTTCTTTCGAGCCATTAATTGAACAGATTTTGGGGTTTTTTTTTCCCTTTTTTTCCCTCTTTTCCCAAGGTTTTCTGCTGTCAGCGGCACAGCCTCCAGCCCCTAATGAAAACAAAAGATGTTTGAGCAGGGCTGGATCAGCTTTAAGTACTGCTAAGCCTCACATATTATGATTTATTTGTTCAAAGCACATATTAATACGCTCTTCCCAAAGCCAGACAAAACAGGGGCCGTCATTAACGCTTTGCTGCGATGGAGGCGAGCGCTGGATTTCTCCAGAGAGCCTCCTGGATTTTTTAAATTATTATTTTTTATTAATAAAAAACACCAAAAAACCCCCCCCCAACCCAAACCCTCCTTCTCCAAGGTAGTTAATGCATTAATGAGTCTAATTTTCGCACAGATGTTTCTCGGTGTTTGCAGGTTTTCTGTGTATTTTGATGTTACAAAGGAGCTGGCTCCTGCGATAGCTCATAGCCTGACAAGCAAATAGATAATCAAGAAGACAAATGGCTCCTTTTGTGAGCCGCAGCTCTTGTATTAATTTTCATTTTCTTTCTCATAGAAAAGTATCGGGGAAAAAAATAAAAAGGGGGGGGGGAAGAGAAAAAGAAAAAAAAAAGAGGGAAAAAAAAAGAGGGGGGAAAAAAAAAAAAGGCCCCTCTCAGGACGAAAAAAACATCGCGGTTCTGAGTTAGAAATGGAGAGAAAAAAAAGATTATTGTCCTCAAGGGGGGGCGGAACCTGAGCGGCAGCTGCAGAAAATGATCACTTCCTCGGGTTCGCCCCTAAAACGATGATGATAACAGTAATAATAACGATAATAATAACGATAATAATAACGATTTTTATTTTGTTCTGTTTTTTAAAAGGGCTTGGCTCTTTTGCTCAGTGCTCGCGGAGCTCTCCGAGAAGCCCGAACGGCTCCGAAATTTTCCCCCCCACCCCACCCCTCACCCCTCGCTTTATCCAGAGACAAAGGCAGGGCCTGAAATATTTAAGAGCAGCGCGGACGCGTCGTTGCCCTCGCTGGGGGAAGTCACGGCCGCACCTTGAGGGAATTAAATTGTCCCCCTTTTCCCCCCAAAAACCCGCCGCCCCCCCCATTCCAACGAAGCCCCGCTCGATTCTTTTGTTTTATTTTTTTTTTCTTGCCCTTTTAATACTTAAAAATAATATTCCTGCGGTCGCATGGTCCGGGCTGCACTGTGCGATGTGAAAAAAAAACAAAAAAAAAAGGGATTGATGGCTGGATTTTTTTTTTTTTGGTTTAATTTTCGCCTTTTTAGAGGTAGTGATGGCAAAACTTGAAAGTTTCTTTTTTTTAATTTGCTTTTTTTGTTGTTGTTGTCCACGGAGGGTGGCAAGGGCTGTATTTTATTGTAATTCCTGCGGGCTGGGGGTGTTTTGTTCCGTTGTTGCTGCATTTTATTCCGCTGTTCCTCCCTTTGATCTGCTGCGCTTGTAAAGAGGGTGCTATTTTCGAGAGGGGGCTCCTAAGAATGGCAAAAAACGGGTGTTTAAAACCCAAAAAAAAACCCCCAAAAAACCCAAAAAACAAAAAAAAAAGAAGAGGCATATGCTTCCAGGAATGCGGGGTCTATAGAGGCAAATCAAAGCTGGGAGGTATGAATGGGATGGAAGGGGGAGAAAAGAAGATTTCTATAGGACCTAAAAGTTCACAGCCATTATAAGCAGACAGAAGCCAAGAAAAATGCGAGAATTATACAGAAAATCATTAATCACTTCTTTTCTTTAAATACTTATCCCTTTTCCCATTGTTATTCAACAGCGAATCTCCGCAGACCGTCTGTCGGGAAAAAAGCACCCGGAGTCCTCCAAGAAACCTTCGGGGGCCATAATAATAACAACAACAACAATAATCACCACCACCATCATATTCCTAATAAAATCTGCACCCTAAAGGTGAAAGCTTTTCTTTTTGGGGGAGAAAAGCCAAAAATCCGGCAGCTTCCCCCCCCTCCGCTCCCTCACACCCTCGAGCCGCCCCCCTCCCCCAGGCCTCTCTCAGTTTGGAAGGAGCCACCCCAAGCATGAGGGCGCTGGAAAAAGGATGTGGGAGCGAACCAGGTAACGGCGCTGCTCTCTTGGCATGCATTTCGGATCGGGTGGTCGCCTCCTTCCGCCAGTAAATTCGGGCGAAATCCAAAAGGGAAAAAAAAAAAAAAAAAAAGAAAAAAAAAAAAGAGGGAGTTTTAAAAAAATCAGGGGCGGAAAGAGAAACTTTCCTTCTTCCCCTCGCTTTCTTTGGAGCGAGGGGAGCGGGCAGGGAAAGTTCGCGGCGCGTCGGTGGCGAGAGGGGTTTGGGGTTTCGTTGGGTTTTATTTCATTCCTCCCGGATTTGGGGCTGTGCGTGGTTGGGGCTGTGCTGCGGGACCCCGGTGCGGTGGCTCCGGGGGCAGGTTTGGGGCTCTCACCCTTAAAAGCCGGGTTTTCCCCTTTATTTCCCCCCAGGATAAATCTCTCGCGGGAAGATTTGGGGAGGGTTTGGAGGAGCGTCCGCTGCGCGTCCCGGTTTGGGGTTGTCCCGGGAAATGTGAGGATTCCCGGTTTGGGGCTGTCCCGGGAAATGGGAGCATTTCCGGTTTGGGGCTGTCCCGGGAAGAGCGAACATTCCCGGTTTGAGACTGTCCCACGAACCGTGAACATTCCCGGTTTGGGACTGTCCCGGGAAGTGGGAGCATTCCCGGTTTGAGGCTGTCCCAGGAAAGGCGAACATTCCCGGTTTGAGGCTGTCCCGGGAAGTGGGAGCATTCTCGGTTTGGGGCTGTCCCGGGAAATGGGAGCATTTCCGGTTTGGGGCTGTCCCGGGAAGAGCGAACATTCCCAGTTTGAGACTCCTGGAAAGTGTGAGCATTCCCGGTTTCAGTCTGCCCCAGGAAGTGGGAGCATTCCCGATTTGAGGCTGTCCCGTGAACCGCGAGCATTCCCGGTTTGGGGCTGTCCCACGGACCGCGAACCTTCCCGGTTTGGGACTGTCCCGGGAAGTGGGAGCAGTCGCGGTTGGGGGCTGTCCCGGGGAATGGGAGCATTCCCGGTTCGGGGCTGTCCCGGGAACTGGGAGCCTTCCCGGTTTGGGGCTGGCCCTCGAACCGTGTACATTCCCGGTTTGGGACTGTCCTGGGAAGTGGGAGCACTCCCGGTTTGGGGCTGTCCCAGGAACCGCGAACATTCCCGGTTTGGGGCTGTCCCACGAACCGTGAACAGTCCCGGTTTGGGGCTGTCCCACGAACCGTGAACAGTCCCGGTTTGGGGCTGTCCCACGAACCGTGAACAGTCCCGGTTTGGGGCTGTCCCACGAACCGTGAACAGTCCCGGTTTGGGGCTGTCCCACGGACCGCGAACCTTCCCGGTTTGGGACTGTCCCACGCACCGCGAACATTCCCGGTTTGAGGCTGTCCCGGGAACCGCGAACATTCCCGGTGCGAGGCCGCGCCGAGGCTGTCCTTATCCCGGGATTGTCGCCGTCCTGGAGCTGCTGCCTCTCCCGGGGGTGGCTCCCCCGTCCCGCCAGCTATGCGGGAATTACGCTGGGAAAAACGGGGAAAACTGGGGAGACAAAACGGAGCTGCGGCGAGCCCCGCTCGGGGGACAGGGTTCACGCAGAGGACACGTTTTCTAGGCGATTAGCTGGGTATTATAGCCCGGGAGTGACCTCGCAAACCCCTTGACCTCCCCGAGGCTGGACATTGTGCTGGCCGACAGCTCAGCCCCCCGCCCGGCGAAACTCCGCGTGTCCCGCCGCTGCCCGGCCCTGGAAAAGGGGGAATCAGCACCGGGACGGGAGAAAAGAGTGGAAGGGAGAGGAAAAAAAGAAAAAAAAAATCTTAAAAGTTGGTTTATTTGCGTTTTCTCACGGTGTAATCGTTCTGGGCCCGAGGCCGGGCTTGACAGAGCGTTTCCTTGCTCATTTCATCGCAAAAAGATTGGGGTTTTTTGCGCCTTGCTTTGCTTTGGGAGGGGGAAATGGGGCGGGGGTTCGGCTCCGCGGAGCTCTTGACCCCACAAAAATAATTTTGGGGTGTGCGCGTGTAAAAAACCCAACCCCGAAGGCCAAGCGGGGCAACGAAGCCGCGGCCTCGCCGCGTCCCTCGTCTCATCCCGCCGCTTATTTCCAGAAATTCCTTTGTTTCCGAGAGTCCCTCTGCCTCCCCCTCCCTCCTCGGCCACCCCCCCGGCACCTCCTCCCGCTCCGCCGCTGCCCAGGGCGCTCTCAAAAGCTCCTCTGTGCGCAGCCGCCAGCGCGGAGCGGCGCGGAGGATCCCACCGGGGGCGCGGGGGATCCCACCGGGATCTGGGATCCTCGGGAAGCCTCTCCCGGAGACCCCCGAGCCGGGATGGTCACCCCAAATCGCCCCCTCCGCCACAGCGATGTGCTAGGCACCGTTGTTGGGACCCCAAGAGCTGGGCAAAAAAAAACCCAACAAACCCCAAAGATCCCAAAATAGGACCAAAAAAAAAAAAAAAAAAAGAATCCCTCAAACGTCGCAGAATTGGACGAAAAAATCCCCTCAAAAGACCCCAAAATTGGACCCAAAAAAACGGGGCTTGTGCGAGGAAAACGCGGAGCCCAACCCCAGCGGGGCGGAGGGACGCTGCGAAGAGCAAGGGAAAATTAACTGTATTTGCGTCTATATATTTCTGTATGGATGTATGGATGCGAGGGGGGGTCTGGCCGGTGCAGGGGACCTGGGGACAGGCGGAGGGAGGGGGCGGCGATGGCCCGGAGTGGCTCCGAGTCCCTTTAAAGGCTGCTCTGGGAGCGGCTTGGGAGTTTCTCAGCGCCGGTGACAGATTTATGATCCGCAATAAGAACGGCGTGTTTAAATCTGTAAATCAATCTCGCTTTCGCACTATATAAACGTTCATTTTATCTTCACAAAGAGGACGCCTTTGATCACGGCACCTCGGAGGGTGAAGCCGCTGTTTATGGCCGCGTTTCCGACCCTTTGAACTGGGGGGTTTTAAAACAAAACCCAAAACGGGGCTTCTTTTGCATGAAACAAACCCAAAAATGGGTGAAGGGCGGGGGGGATGGCTCTGCTCCGTTTGCTGCCTAGGATGGCTCTGTTCCCTTTTTTGTTGCTCTTTTTTTTTTTTTTTCCCTTCTTTTTAAATGTATTTACCCATTCACAGGGACACGCGTTTTAGGAGAGAAAAAAAGAGAAAAATAAGAGCAGGAGGGGAAAAAAATATTTTCAAAAATAGAAGAGGTGGTTATGAAGTGAAAGTTGAGGCTTCTGAATTGACCTGAAGTTCTCCCAAAATTCCCTCCCCCCGCGAAGTTTCCTCCCTCGTGGAGCCCCCCCAGCCACGGGAACCCCTTTTAATCGGATTTTTTATCCCTCCCACGCACGCCTTTCTCCCGCCAGCCCCCGCACTGGATGAAATCGATGCGGAAATAATCGAGGGCTTTGGGAACCCGAGCGCTGCCCCTCTCGCTCCTTCCCGGCCGGGGCCAGCCCAGCCCTGCCCCGGGGCCAGCCCGTGGCCTTCGGCTTCCAGAGAGCCAAAAAAATCCGCTTTTTTTAGGCTTTTCATTCATTTTTGCCTTTAAAGGGCGCTCCCTCCAGGCTTCACCCCGGGAGGAATTTGGGGTTTTGGCTGGGGGTGCTCGGGGAGGGGGCGGTGGGGGATGCTCTGTCCGGGGGTGTCGCGGTCACCCCGCGGCTCGGGGGGACTCGGGGGGCTCCGGGCCGTGACCCTGAGGCTTTCGGGCTCCGCTCGCTGCCGGTTTGGGGGGGATCCCTTCCCCTGGGGTCCTGGGGAGGCAGCGCCGTGCCCTGGCAGCGCGGACTCGGGGTGCTCCGGGCCGTGACCCTGGGGCTTTCGGGCTCCGCTCGCTGCCGGTTTGGGGGGGATCCCTTCCCCCGGGGTCCTGGGGAGGCAGCGCCGTGCCCGGGCAGCGCGGACTCGGGGGGCTCCGGGCCGTGACCCTGAGGCTTTCGGGCTCCGCTCGCTGCCAGTTTGGGGGGAGCTCGTTGCCCGGTTTGGGGGGAGCTCGCTGCCCGGTTTGGGGGGATCCCTTGCCCCAGGGCAGCGCCGTGCCCGGGCAGCGCGGGCTCGGGGGGCTCCGGGCCGTGACCCCGCGGCTTTCGGGCTCCTCTGATTTGGGAGGATCCCTTCCCCCGGGGGCCGGGGGAGGCAGCGCCGTGCCCGGGCAGCGCGGGCTCGGGGGGCTCCGGGCCGTGACCCCGCGGCTTTCGGGCTCCTCTGATTTGGGAGGATCCCTTCCCCCGGGGGCCGGGGGAGGCAGCGCCGTGCCCGGGCAGCGCGGGCTCGGGGGGCTCCGGGCCGTGACCCCGCGGCTTTCGGGCTCCTCTGATTTGGGAGGATCCCTTCCCCCGGGGGCCGGGGGAGGCAGCGCCGTGCCCGGGCAGCGCGGGCTCGGGGGGCTCCGGGCCGTGACCCCGCGGCTTTCGGGCTCCTCTGATTTGGGAGGATCCCTTCCCCCGGGGGCCGGGGGAGGCAGCGCCGTGCCCGGGCAGCGCGGGCTCGGGGGGCTCCGGGCCGTGACCCCGCGGCTTTCGGGCTCCTCTGATTTGGGAGGATCCCTTCCCCCGGGGCAGCTCCGTGCCCGGGCAGCGCGCCCGGCTCCTGCTCCGCGGCTGCTCCGCGGCTGCTCCGCGGCCTTTCCCAGCCGCTTCCTTTGTTGCTGCTTCTCTCTCTCTCTTTCTTTCTCTCTCTTTTTTTTTTTTTTTCCCGAGATCCTTGTACTTGGCAGCTCTCCTCAGACTCAAAATTTGATTTTTTAATTTTTTTCCCCCCCCCGTCCTTTCTTTCTTCCCTCCCTCTCTAATGCAATAAAGTCTGGCCAAACAATAACAGCGGCGGGGAAGAGCAGGCCTGGAAGTCAGGGGAAGCTGAGCGCTTTAAAAATAGGAATATAAATATTCTCAGCTGGTTTGGGCTCTGGAACAGTTGCGCCATTCAGGGCGAGATTTGTGCTAAAAATTTCAGCGTGGGTGGAGAGGGGGGAAAAAAAAATCTAAAATAAGGGAAAATCGGGATGCGCTTTGGCTGAGCCAGGGTCCAACAAAGCCAACTTCCAGGAAGGGTTTGGGGAAGGCTTTGAGCGCTCTCGGCTCCGCGCAGGGTGGGGGAATCAACCCAAAATCGTGCTGTTTAACCCAGAATCGGCGCCCCTCGCCCCGCACAGCCCGGCACCCTCAGACCCGGCGCGGGGAGAGGGGTCCGCGCCCAGCGAGCGAAGCCGCGTTCAGTTGGAAACTTCTTTTTTTTTAAAAAAAAAAAAATCCTGTTCCGGTGGAAGGTCACAGTGGTCCTTTGAGTCTGAAACTGAGAGACCCCCTTCCCCCTTCCCCATCACGTGATTCATTAAATAATTAATGCAGAGGTTGCAGAATAGATATGTATTCGTCAGGAAAATCGCAGACATGGTCTCCTTGTGTCTGACGTGAAATTCAACTGTCCTTTAAAAAACAAGCCGAGAGGGAAGGGAGAGGGAGAGGGAGAAAAAAAAAAAAAAAAAGGGGAGAGAAAAGAGCGAGAGGGAGAGAGAGAAAGAGGGGGAGAGAGGAGGAGAGAGGGAGAGGAGTCTGCAATAAAACAATTCTCAGGAACCACGAAGCCACGCCGAGGGCTGGATTATTGTAAGTAGCAGGGGCTTCCCGATTCCTAGCGTGTCTATATGTCCATGTAAATTTATTGTTTGTTATTAATGTTATTGTCGTAAAATGTGACAAATCGCCGTCTTCATTTCCTCCCATTTCTCTTCACATGGGGCTATGTGTGTTTATACCCATCGAGGCATTTCATTGATATTTTTAGGAATATTCCTCTCCCTCTCTCTCTCCTCGCAACCTCCTTTTTTTTTTTTTTTTTTTTTTTTTCTTTCCTCCCTTCTTCCCCCCTTTCTTGATTTATTACAATAAACATGTCAGCAGCAGCGCGGCTGCCATTGTGCGTGTGTTTGGGAGAGAGTTGTGTTGTTTATAGCGGTGTCCAAGATAAATCATTTCTGGGGTGAAAATGATGTGCGAGCGATGATATTTTAGAGCGAGGATCTCTCCCCTACCCCGCTCCCTGGAGTTGATTATTTCAGGCGATTTACAGTAATAGATCAGCGGCTAATATGAAAGCTCTGTAGCTGGGGGTCTTAAATTACGGCATCTGTGATTACCAATTAAGGAGAGATTTGTATAAATTTGGGAAAGCGGGAACGCCTCATTGGCGTGTAAACCTCGGGAAAGAGCACGACCTTAATATAAAAATTACAGCGTTGCCGCATCCCTTTATCAACCAGAACTCATTTTCTCCCCGCTTCCCCCTCCCCAGCGCTCCCGGCTGGAGCACAGGCACAGGTTGCGATTTTAACCCAGAATCCGGACTTTAAAACGAAAATAAAATGAATTATTAGAGGGAGGCTGAGGCAGGAGGGCTGCGAGGGAGCTCTGCCCCAGCCCGGGCTCCGGGCGCGGGCAGGAAAAGGGCTTTGCCCGGCAGCCCCGAACAATGGGGAGCTGGGGCGCTGCCGAGTGACCCCAACAGGGGCGGGGTGTCCCCGCCAGCCCTGGCAGCGACAGCCAGGGGGACAAACTCATGGAGGAGCTTTTCCAGCAGGGATTTTCCGCCGAGTTTTTAGGCTCCCGCTGAGGCTGGGGGTGGACGGAGAGGGGTTGAGGAGGCGCGGGATGAAAGTTGGAGAAAGTGCCCTGAGGATCGTCTTTCCCTTCAGGAGCCCGGCCTGGGGTTCAGCTCGGCAAAAACAGAGCTCCGAGGAGAAACGGCGCCCAAAATGGGCTTAAAACCAGCAAAACCTGGCCGGCGGCTGTTACCTCGTGTAAAATATCGCCGGGGCTGCCACGGGGAGATCTCAGGCCGGCCACTGAGGTTTTGGGGGCCAGATTTATGTCCCGAGCGGGGGGCAGCGCTACCTGCGCGGCTGCCGGCCAGGGCAGCGCATCCTCCGCGCGGAGCCGGGGGCAGAGGCAGCGCTGCCCTCCCCTCCCCTCCCAGTCCCGAACTGGACCAAACTGGTGCTGAGCGGGAGCGTTGAAAGGGAGAGGAGGAAGTGGGAGCTCGCGTTTTTAAATATTTTACAAGCTCCGACATGCGAGGAGTCAATAAAACTGACAACAGGAGCAAAGATTAAATGTTCGCACCGGATTCTCGGGTGAGAATTCACGGCTTTTCCCCCCCTCCTCCCGCTCCCTTCCCTCCCCTCTGCTCGCCAGCCAAGCCTCGCACGGCCCGGCCGGGGATATTTAACTCTGTCTGCCAGAGTAAACCTTTATGTAGCAGAATTAGAGGAACTCAGCGACTTTCATTAAATATTCAGGGAGATCCAGGGACGGCGGCTGAGCCAGAAATACTGCATCACTCTCTGTCAAGACCCGTATTAATTGAAGTTGTCGACTTCGAGTGGATGCAGACCCCCCTCCCCACTCCCCCCCCTCTCTATTTTATCCCGTAGCATTTTATTTTGTTGCATTTTAAAAAGAAAAGACAGGTTTGTTTTTTTTTTTTCTCTCCTCTCAGTTTGGGGTCGCTGAGAGGAGAAATCGGCCCTTGGAGGGGGACCCACCCCGGAGCCCCCCGCCCTGGGCGGCAGAGCTCTTTAAATCAATGCCGGGGCTTTATTGAGCCTTTGTGCCGGTGCCGCCCCTCGGTAACGGGATGTCACGGCCCGCGGGGTGACCGGGGGCTGCCGGCTCCCTCTGACCGGGGACACCGCCCCGAGGGGAGCCCGGACACGGCGGTGGCGCTCCGGGCCCCAAAATGACCCCAAGGCCACTCTCAGGCCGTGATTAAGAAACTCAGAGCCGGAACAGGAGCTCAGATCCTGGATAAGAGCTCCACGCTTCCGCCAGGAGAGCCAGAGCCGGGAGGACACCCCCAGAGCAGAGCTAGGACCCCAAAAGTCGAGGGAAAAGTCCGCAGCCTTGGAGAGACCCCAGAGCACGGCAGGACCCGGAGCTGGGAGGGGACCCCAGACCCAGAACGGGATCCTGGAGGGGACCCCAGACCCAGAACGGGACCCGGGAGGGGACCCCAGACCCAGAACGGGACCCTGGAGGGGACCCCAGACCCAGAACGGGACCCGGGAGGGGACCCCAGACCCAGGGTGGGCGCTGGGGCCGTGGAAGGCAGAGCCCACCCGTCCTGCTCCTTCGGGACGGGACCGGGGCAGGGAAGGGCTGGGGTGGCACAAAACCTCTCCCGAAGGTTTTTTGGGAGAGCCTCGCTACCCCCGCAGCGCCCGATTGTGCCTCAGACCCTCAGGGCTCTGCCTCCCTCCTTCCCACCAGCTCCATCCTCTGCAAAATCCCGAATTTTCCCCTCCGGTGACGCCGGGGACGGGAGCTGGTTCGGGTCAGAGCTGCGAAGGGAAGTCCGGAGCAGCAGCTCCTGCCCCCGCGGGGCTCCTCTCCCCTCTCGGCGGCTTCGCTGCTTCCCCAGATCCCCTAAACCCATCTCCCTCACGATTTTTAAAAGCCCCGTTTCTTTATTAACTCTCTGAGAACGAGGTTTTCCTTCCCGAGCAGCTTCCTTTGTGCCTCGCAGCCACGCACGGCGGATAAAACGCTCGGGAGGTCGGGGATGGGTGAGGGGGGGGATAATTGGCTATTTCAAGTGGCTCGAGCGAGCGGTATTTCATTGATTTCTGGGCAATCAGCCTTTCTCCTCGCCTGTCATCTCCTCGGAAGGTCCTGGTCCATCACAGCGCGGCCCCAAAAGAAATCTGCCCCCCTTCCCCTCCCGGCCCCATCTTTTCCCGGAGAGGAAGCGATTAACGCCGTAAATATGAGTCAACAGCGCCTTAATTCATAATTTATTGCGGGCGGCAGGGGAGAGTTATTTCAGAGCAGAGCCTCGCGGAGGGCGAGAGCTGCGAGGCGCGGGGAGAGGAGCAAAATAAAAAAGGAGGATAACGCGGAAATCTGAGGTTTAGGCGCGGGGCAGGAGCTGCTCCCCCTCATTTCCTCATTTTTATGGGTGTTTTTCCCTCGGGAAGGGGGTTTGAGGCAGGGTTTGGCCCCCTCTGCGCCACCCCCGGGCTCACGGAGCCGGGATCCCACCCGCGGCCGGGCCGGGGAGGGCCCCGGGGGCCGCTTCATTTTCATCTTCAAAACCAGAGGCGAGCACGAGTCGCAGGCAGCCGAGACAAAAGGGGAGAGAGTTCCGCGGCTTCGCAGCCAAGCAGGGAAAAGTTTGGAAGCGGGGAGGGTTTTCTTTGAAGTTTTCTCTTTTTTTTTTTTTTCATTTTGCGGCGCGGGGAAGGGGGGAAAGGAGGGGGACACGAAAGAAATAAAAGGCGACAACTCCGTTTCAACACTTCCCTGCGCGCAACCATCCCCAGATGAAAAGGGAGGCTATAAATCAGAGCCGATGGTGGCGATTTGGCTCTTTTTTTTTTTCTTTTTCTCCCCCCTTCTCTTTCCTTCTTTGTTTTTTTTGCCTAGATATGAGGGGAGGGGTTAAGGAGAAATCCCCGCTCGTTGCTCTCCGCGTCTCCTTTTGATGTGAAATGCATCGGGGGCTTTATTGGCAGCGCTCTTGGAGGTCGGGGGAGAAGCCTGAAAAGCTTCGGGGCGAGTTCTCCCCGCTGGAATCAGCAGGGAATGGGAATCCGCAGCCTCCGGGATGGGGGGACAGGGACCGGCCGCCCCCCGCCCCTCAGCCCCTCTCCCACCGCTGCCAGCCGGGCACTGCCACCCCATCCCCGGCTCCCGCGGTGGGTCTGGGCTGGGTTTTTTTAGGATGGGACGGTTTGGTCCCCCCTTCCCGGCAGGTTTTGGGGAGCATCACCCAGACCCCTGCCCTGGCTCCCGAGGTGGGTTTGGGGTGGGTTTTTTTTGGAAGGGGGGGTTTGGTCCCTCTATTCTCGGCAGGTTTTGGGGAGCATCACCCAGACCCATGCTCCCCCTACCCCGGCTCCCGGGGTGGGATTTTGGTGTGGGTATTTTTTAGGATGGGGCGCTCCCCTATTCCCGGCAGGTTTTGGGGAGCATCACCCAGACCCCTGCCCTGGCTCCCGAGGTGGGTTTGGGGTGGGTTTTTTAGGATGAGAGGGTTTGGTCCCTTATTCCCGGCAGGTTTTGGGGAGCATCACCCAGACCCATGCTCCCCCTACCCCGGCTCCCGGGGTGGGATTTTTTTAGAATGGGGGGGTTTGGTCCCTTATTCCCGGCAGGTTTTGGGGAGCACCACCCAGACCCCCGCTCCCCCTCCCTCGGCTCCCGGGGTGGGATTTTTTTAGGATGGAGGGGTTTGGTCCCCTATTCCCGGCAGGTTTTGGGGAGCATCCCCCCGCCCCCTGCCCCGGCTCCCGGGATGGGTTTTGGGGGGGGGTTTTTTTAGGATGGGGCGGTTTGGTCCCCCCTTCCCCCTTCCCCCTTTTGGGGAGCATCACTCAGACCCGAGCTCCCCCTGCCCCGGCTACCGGGGTGGGATTTTTTTAGGATGGGACACTTTGGTCCCCTCTTCCCGGCAGGTTTTGGGGAGCACCACCCAGAGCTTCCCGGCACCTGCCCCGGCTCCCGGGATGGGTTTAGGGTGGGGGTTTTTTTAGGATGGGGCGCTTTGGTCCCCTATTCCCGGCAGGTTTTGGGGAGCATCACCCAGATCCCTGCCCCTGCTCCCGGGATGGGTTTAGGGTGGGGGTTTTTTTAGGATGGGGCGCT
>VWPU01005604.1:0-20785 GCA_013398955.1 Callaeas wilsoni | reverse complement strand
TCCTTCCCTCCTATCATTTTATTTCCTTCTAATTACAAAAATACATTTTCTTCTGGATGGGAGAGATACTTTGGCAGATCAGCTCTGTAAGGCAAGCGTGTCGAGCGGGGAAATCATGGTGTGAGGGTAGCGTGGAGCACAGAAAAGCCTTGCTTTCCAAAGGGAAGATGCCAGGTCAGCCCTTGAGCTGCTTTGGCAGTGATTGAGGGCTCCTGAGCTGGGAGCTGTGGCTGTGAGGTGGCGGCTTGGTGGCCCTGGTGCAGTCCCTGCTCCTTGCAGGGGTGACAGGGTAATAGGGAGCAAGAAGCGTGTGGGCTTCCAAGCAGGGGTTCAGAGATGCAGCAAGGCAGGAGTCCAGAGCGAGGAATGAATTATTTATTAAATTTACAATACCATTTATATATTCTAGTTCTATAAAGCAATTGAACAGTGTTCACAGTTCTAGGGTGATTGGTCAAAGTCTCAGACACCCACTTAGAAATGTTTTTTTCCTAATATAATGTACACAAGGTCAGAAGATACCAGATATGAATGCGATTTACAAAAACCCTATCTATTGTTTACATAGCTTACACAGCAAAGGAAAAGTTCTCACAGAATGAATGCAAGAAGAGAAAATTTCCCTGCTAACAGCATTTCAGCATCCACAGAAGCGGGTGAAGGCCTTGGAGCACTGGTGTGAAAGCGCTTTGCCCGTTCAGCTCTCCAGCCCCGCGTGATCGTGGCAGAGGAGGAGCAGACCCTCCCTCCAACTCTGTTTTTTCTAGATGTTATCAGAGGATCTGCTGATTTGCAGAGAAACTAAAGTTTCCTTATTGCATACGCTTATGCAGGGTGGAGAATTTCTCCTTAATGTGAAATGATTGAAATGAATTTAGTCATCTTTGCTTTCTTTTGAAATAACAATTTCTGTAACCTATTCATTGAAAAAAAGAAAAAAGCAGCTCTTGGTGACTAATGTTGATTGTAGTGTGAGGTTTTCAGCAGATAATTATATTTAAATATGTGGGTTTAAGACTAAATAATTGAAGCAAATTAATGCAAACTAATAGAGTTATTTCTAGATGGAAGTAATTTCTTGAGGGAAGTACTGTGGCAGTTGTTTCTTTGATTGTTTCTGCTGTTTGCTTGAGAACATATTTTAAACTGAGACACCAAGTAAAACTAATTGGTAGAAAAAAGCTGTGAAATTAAGACTGAGTTTATGTTTTGGAATTCCAATACAGTCTTCACCAGACTTACTTTAGTCCAAAGGAAGAATCAGGGCTTTTGTCTTCACATCAAAGCAACTTTTGAACCTGATATTTCACTTTGCAAAGGAGTTTTTGATATACCATGTGGGATTACAAATAACAAAGATGAAAAGCTGTGCATCTAAGCCTCTATAATTGCTGCCTATGAACTGATAGGTATTCTGGAGCTGAAATGGTTTGGACAGTGACCATATTAAACTTCTCCCCTTGGATTAGTTCATAGAAAAATACATAAAACACAAGTCAGTTATCGTGGAGTGATTAGGGCCATGCAGGGCAGGGTCCGTGTAAGATGTGTTCGGTGCCACCTCAAGACTGCAATTCTGCTGTTTGCACCAGAGTTTTATGACAGTCCAATAGCATCTGAAAATGATGCAGAATGAATGCAATGAAGAATGAAAGAATTTTATTAAGGGCTCTCCTTCTTGTACTAAAGCATAGGAGCAAGTGCTAGGAATCATTCTGCCTTGTTTTCGCTGCCAGCAAAAATAGAATTGTTCAAGAAATTGAGAAAATTTTCCATGTACAGTTAATTTTTTTTTAATATTTGGTTATTTTTTGTCCTTCATGTATACCTATAGATACCCTAGCCAAAACCTGAGAACTTCACAAATTGTCATGTGCTAACAGTTTGAAAAATGAGTACAATATGTGTAAGATTTTGATTTAACCCCTAGAAGCTCACACATTTCAAGCTGTTCACACTAATGATCTTTCCAGAATGTCTCTGCTTGAGTTTAAGCTGTAGGTGCAAAGAGTTTGGTGAACCAAATAAGAAAATTTATGATAATGAAACAGTGAAGCTGAAAAGGAAAAAAAACCATCAAGAAGCCACTGGAAGTAAGTGTGAGATGAGACAGACTAGGAAATATTTTTCTCATACAATGAACTTGTAAATGTAACACTCTGAGGCCACATTGGAAGGACAAATAAAAAATCACTAATAATTGTTAAAAGCAAAACAAAAGCTTGCAGAATTAATGGAATTATGCCTGGAGTTAGGTGAAATCAAAGGTTTAGGCAATCTAGGCTAACTAACACTGAAGAGTCATGGGTTTAATGTCAGTCAGTCAGTACGCGTTAGTTCCAGTACATCTGCTTCAAGAGATGCAGCCATCCAGACACCCTTCAAAAAGGGAGTGAAGACATAAAGTTCCCTCTGCAAAGAGCAAAGAAAGTTCACTTTTCCCACTCCCCTCCCCTCCCAAAAGCTTTTTAAGTTTCTAAAGCTCCAAAGACCATTACAATCATTAACTCTCCCAAGACTCAATGGATGCTGCCAGTATTGTCCAAAGTGTATAGAAAAATTGTGCCATGAACTTACAGGCTAAATTGTGGAATGGTTTGAACTTGTGACACTGCCTGGGTCTGTACTCTTGCAACGTGATTGAGGGAGACTTGCCTTGAAATTTGCCTTTCCCAGGGCTCAGGAATTTTATCTGTCTTTGTGGCAGGTGCCATTAGGGCTCTTTTTCAAAGAGAAACCAGATTTCAGAGGGTACGTGGGACAGCCTGAGGTCCCAAACCCTTTCACAGTGCATGTGACTGCTTTGTGTTTTGGATATTGCTGAAGAATCCTCCATATTCCAAGGCTTTCCCTAATAATTATAGGGAATCCTCTCCAGAGCTGGCCCTGGGAGTACTTTAGAGCTCATCTCCTGTAGACAGATACCAATTTTGGCTTTGGCAGCATTTCTGGACCATTAACCACAGCAATGCAGACATATCCATAAGGCTGGATTTTCAGGGGGGGTGAGCAAGAAATGTGCCAGAAACACCCAAAAAACTGGAGCGAAAATAGATGCTCCTGTCTGAATTGCTAGAAGACAATAAAGATAGAAAATAGAAAGCTCTGGTTTGGCATAGTTCTTACAAACTGTGCTAATAAGAAATACATCTAATAATTCTGCATTAATGGAAGGCCAATAGCTTTTTAAAATTTTGGTTGCACCAAAGAGGTTTTCTGCTTTGCTGCCCTTAGCAAACTTGAAGCAGTGACAGGTATGTAAATGAAGAAGCAAAAAATTAAATAAAAAGAAAGGAAAGCATTCTGTTCTACTTGGAATTAAGATTCATGATATTTTGTATTCCTCACATTTTTTTTGCTAATGTTCCTTATGGATATATAATTAACATTACAGGGTTTTTTTTCATATACTTCTTTGAATAATAAGTCTCAAATGTGAGCCATGAGACTTAGAGGAATATCCTCCTCAGAAAAGCACAAACCTGATAGTTTTATTGTTGTATTGCAAAATATTACAGGATTAACCAGGTTTATTATTTACTAGTTAAACTTTGGACAATAAGAATGTATGGGAATTCCTGGAAAATCTTCAAGCAGGAAATCTTGCCCCTGTCTGAATAATGCGAGTGGTCAAAAGGAGAGGAGAGATTTTTACTGTGGATAAAATTGAATATTTAAAGCCTAACGAAGTTTCTAAATAGCTCTTGGTTGAGTCTAGCATAGGGAATTCCTGTTCTTTTTAAATGTCTGGTATAGGCAGTGCCTGGGAATGTCGCTGAGCAATGAAGTCATTGTGTATAAGATGTTTTTGGGTGATGCTCAGACTACTCTGTGCTTAGGAAAAAACTATCAATGGTGAGTGTTTTAAGATGAAAAGCTAAAACTCTCATGTGTCTAGGATCAATCCCAGCTAAATCCTGCTCCCTGTCAGTAAAGGGACAGAGGAGGGGATGTTGTGGACAAGGCTGGGGATGGATGAACACGGCTTGTCCACTTCTGACTGGTCAACACCCGTGTGCAGCCTTCTCCCTCGCAGCAGAGAACATGAGCCAAAGCTGAAGGAAGAAGGTGTTTGCTGCATCACGTGCACCAGACGTCTCTGAAAACAGTGTTTTCTCTCTGTCTTCTGTAACACAATAGCAGGAATCTGCTGACAGACGTAGCTGCCTCCCTCTCCTCTCTCTTTCTTCATGAATTGCAGATCAGCAGCTGTGGGGTGAAGCTTCCTTTGAAAATCCACAGTATGACCAGAAAAGTGGGCCAAAATTGCCCCTTGCCTTCAGTCAATAGTTCAAGAAATAAAAATAAAAAAAGTAGTTCTTGAAAGAAAAGGAAGAGTCTACTTCCCAGCACCTCCCAGGGGCAGGACTGATGTACTGTTTTCCTGCTGTTTAGAACTGGCTTGTGGCTTTTAAAATGTGTTGGTTTTCAAGATTTTTTGCTGATTTTTTGCATGCTAGTTGTTCTAAACGTCATTATAAAATACCTCACGTTTTCCATGCAGCACACTGCACTCTAGTGTGTGCAACACAGTTTAGGAAGGGTAGGTGCTTGGGAGTTACAGAGCTTTACTTCTGCATAGCCAAGTCCTTGATTTGACAGGGATTCTTAATCTTGCTGGACCTCAGCTCTTAGCTCTGGAAAGGATAAAACCAGCATGTTAATAAATGCTCGCTAATTCATGCAAAAAGTAGCCTTCGCATCCTCCACAAGACAAAGCTCTCCTAGGACAATCACCACTGGTTTTGGAAAGTTAAATTACAGCCCTCACCATAAGCATTTATTACTGAACCAATGATTATGCCAGTAGAAGTCACAACCATTTAGGTATGAAGGCCTGTAGCCAAAATGTTGATGCTACTCTCATTGTTGTGTGACCTTTCCTATGTTTCCAAGAAAGCTTTGCTGTGCTGAGAAGAATCTCCTGACCTAAGCTTTTAAAAAGATTGGCAGACTCTTCTGAGTGGGAGGCTGCATGAGAGCAAAGGATAAATATTTGCAATACAATGGAGATAAAGAGGAGGCTGGAAATGTTGCTGCAGCATCAAGGCTTTATTTTACTTTTGAATTTGGGTAAGTGCCAAAAGGACTAAATCAGCACACTGGAAAATGCAAGAATGAGCTCTCTTGAAAGAAAAAGATAAGCTACTTGAATCAGGAGTACAAATTTTGTTCTGAATATGACTCTTGGAATATTTTCACATCTGAACCTGAAGTAATACTAATGGAAAAAAGTATTGTGTTTTTATTTCCAGCCGATATATATCTGCCTTTATAATTTACATAAGTCTTGTAGTAGAATATTAACTTCCATTATTTATGAATCTATTGAACTTTGCAAGGATGTACTGACAGTTGAAGGATTATAATTTTAAAGGCAGTTCAGTTCACATCATAAATATCCTAAAAGGTCACATACTACCTTACAGTATCATCTGAAGGACAAGGAGCTTAAAGTCAGAGTGGTTTCTGTCAGTTCAGAAAAAATTCCATCAACATTATCATTTTAGAAATAAACACGTACCAATTTATTGCCCTCTGGGAATATTTTTCCACACATTTTAGTGAAATGCTGAGCTCCCATGGAGTCACTGTGTGGAGTCCTTCGTCTTGGTTCTTACCAGATCTCCTCACTCTGGGGTTAAAGAACAAAGTGAAATTCCAGTGTTCAAGCTACTCTCAGGCAATGTGGACATTGCAACACCAGAATCAGCTAGGTTCTTAGCATCTTTGTTTCTCGTGTCTACCTTCTCCAGAAGTGCTAGAAATAAAAAAAGGCGCTCAATATTTTCTGGCAGCTAGGTCAGCTTAAAGGTCCACTGACCAGAGTAATATGATTTCATTGGTAGTATCACAGAATCATAGAATATCCTCACTTGGAATGGATGCACAAGGATCATTGGATCACAAGGATCATCAGCTCCTGGCCGTATCCAGAACATCCCAAGAATCACACCATGAGCCTGAGAGCGTTGTCCAAACACTTCTTGAATTCTGTCAGGCTTGGAGCTGTGACCACTTCCCTGGGCAGCCTGTCCCAGTGCCCAGCCACCCTCTGGTGAAGAACCTTTTCCCCATATCCAACCTAAACCAGCTCTGACACAGCTTCGTGCCATTAGTAACTGTTAATTTCCTGCTTGATAATCCAATGGCAAATAGTGACATCATTGCCATCATTACCTCTTTTCAACACAGAGGGGAAAAGAAAGCCTTTATTAACTCACTGTAATAAAACGAATGAATAGATCATACTGAAAAAATTGGAGTATTTCATTGCATTAAAAAGTCTGCCTGTAAAATTTCTTGTTAACTCTGCTTTATACTCTTGAGTTATCTGCCGTAATAAAAAGTACTAGGACAGATTTACAAGAACTTTTCATTATAAAGATGCAAAGGAGGCTGACAAATATAAACTGATGCTCTTTGGCTGGAATACCAAGTTTTTCTAAGAGAGTTTTAAACAGCGTGTTACATTCACATTCATTGGCAGCAGCAAAGAATAGGGCCTAATATCTATATGAGTCATATATAGACTTATTTTTGTTCACCACTGAGTGAAAGACAGAAAACACCCTATTTTTTTTTATTTAAACAGTTCCGAAACGTGAGTCTCTCACACTGCATCCCTGTTTCACATGGCTGAAAAGATGGGTGCAGAACAAAGCAGTAGCTGCTGACAGTCTTTGTGCTGCTGGGTAACGTGTGCTAACAGAGCTGGCATCAAGTGGAGAGCCTGTTTTATCCCGTCTGCCTTAAAACAAACTCACCTATTCAAATATGGGCAGCTGAAGTACCCCTATTCATGAAAAAAGTTGGCAAAATTCTTTCTTAAGAAGATAAATTCTATGATTATCTTAGTGTTTTCATTTCACACCAAAGACAAATTGGTTTTGGTTTTTTAGGAGCAAAACACAAGCACATTTGCAAGATTTCTGGTTTGGGGTTAATTAAGATGCTATAAATGTTCCAGGAAATGAAAAAAAAAAAAAAAAAGCCTGTGGCTTTCACTTTTTACCTCTCATAATGGAAAATAAGCCCCAGCAATCAGTTTATTTGAGCTAAAGGAACAAAGGAGAGAGAGATAGGACTGTCCAAGTGAAACTCTGAAGGAATTTAGGTAAATAAACTCCAGAAATCAAGATGGAGCCTCAGTATCTTGATTACTACCCTTCAACACTTTCCTTGGGAAGCAGTGTGTGATACAAGCCCAGAGCTCCTATGGAAAATGTGTGTTACTGACTGCTCTTAACTGTTTCAGAGTCAGGATTACACCCACTAACTCCAGTGAGACTGCTTGCTAGATAAAGGATGACAAATCTGGTCCTAAAGTGGTAGACTCTCTTGATGAATGTGCATCCTAATTCTCAATGACATTTAAGTGAGTGAAACATATGTACAGAGAGAATAAAATGCCAAAATGTGTTGCTTTCCCAAGTTGCCACAGTTGGACGCTTTCAGTAAATTTCCATGTGTTTGTTGATAAATCCTTCATTTTGAATAAAACATTATTTCATTTTTAGAAGTAGATTTAGAGTGACAAGTCCTTAAAGGCTAAGCAATACCTTGGTTGTTTTGCAACACCTGTGAAAGAAAGCAATTTCTTCACTTTTTTCCTAAATATCTGCAAGAAATGTGAATTTTCTAGTAGCTAAATTACTTGTTACACAGATGTAAATTTTTAAAAGCTCAGAGGCAAATATCAGTTCAAAGGTTCTGAATGTTTATTGCTAGAAGTAGAAATGAGCTTGGTTAATTGTTAAACGACAGACAATTTCCTGTGTGATTCAATACATCACAGGAGAGAGGTAGCCCTGATTAGGACCTCACAAATAATTTAACAGGATAGATTACAAAAGCAAGTTTAAAATGCAAAGAACACAAGAAAGGAATTCATTTAGCATAAATACTATTATCTTTAAATTGCGTTATAGGGGTGGGGTTTTTTGTATCATTCTACAGCATGTTTCAAAGCTTGCTGAAATTATTGAAAATAGAGTGAGATGGCAGCGAATATCTGGACTCAAACCAGGATATTATCTAATTATTTAGTTTTACACTAGTCAAGAGAGAGATCTATGCACTCCAATTAAAATTTAATACTGTAGAACAGCGACAAACAATTTTAATTAGCACTAGATTGCTCCATAATGCTAGTTAACATAACGCCAGCTAATTCACATCCATAGCAAGTGATTCTGTGATAGCACAGCAAGCCCTGAACTAACAATGCTGTAGCTGTTTCCTCTGTCAGAAACTTTGCAGAAATCAGGGGGCTCTGGAATGGCTGAACAAGAAAGTCACAATATTTGGAAGCCAACACTGTACTTTCCTCAGTTAAAGAATTCATTCCCACGTGCAGCTATTAACCTCTCACCCTGCAAATCTCAGTCCTGTGTCAACCCAGCCTGCAAAGTCCTTCTGACAGGTACCTGGGATGGAAGGGAGAGACCCAGCAGCTCTCAGCAAGGGGCTGTGCTCTGTGACCACAGCTGCTGCCAGATGTCCAGACAAGCTGTAAAGACACAGTAAATATACAGTTTATATACCCAGAATATTCCCAGTATCCACCACTGCGACTCAAGAGCTTCTTATTCATTAAAGTAAGCAGAATCCAGATTCATGCCTGGATGTTGGCCGAATCATTTGGCAGTTTTTGGAATCATCCTTAATCTATTGCTCCTTTCAAATCATGAGCAGAGGACCTCTTGATACTCTGAGGCAAATCCCACTGTCCTGTGGGGTCACTGTCCTGTGAACCTTTCCTTCTGTCACCACGTTCCTGAGGTCACTCCCTGCTTTGCTTTTATGCACCAGTATGAATTGTTTGTGACTACTGGCTTCTAACAACAGGTTCCTTCTCCTTTTCACGAGCAGTGTTTCTAACAATAAGCAGCTCTTGTATTTTCTCTCCAGCAGGTATCTCTATAATACCCCAGTTTAGACATTTCCTCTGCCACTTGATGAAAACCCTTGAAGTTGCAAGGAAAATTACTGTAAAGGATTGGGAGCTTGGAGTGGTTTGCTTACCAGCTGTTTTTGTAAAGCTTGAAAATCTGCAGCATCTCAGACCAAGTGAAGGCTCAGCCTGATGGAAAGCTGAATATTTTTCCTGCAGAAGCTCATAGAAATTAATTGCAGGTAATCTAGTTACAGAAAGGAAATCAAAGTCTTTGAAATATCACACTGGCAAAGTGGGGTTTTTTATGTAACGTGGCTACTATAGGCTATTTCAAAATGTCTGGTAAACCAGAAAACTTCTAAAATGTAAATAGATTAATCACAGTTTCCAATTTGTCCAAATGTCCCATTAAAGATGTGTTATTTTAAACAGATGCGATCACTGCTGAGCTCCATATATACTTTCTTTTTGACGTCCTTGCCAATATCAATCTCATTAGCATTTAATTCACCAATATGACTGCAAAAAGCTGGATGTTTGCATTACTGAAGGAGCTGTTAGTAAACGTAGTAGATCCAGAAGCTCAATGGGCAGATGAAAGCCAGTTTTACCAAATACACATTAAATCATTAATCAAAATAAAGCTAAAATACATGCCAAATTTTAGTGTACATAATGAGTGAAGAGTGATGGTGATATTCTTAAATATTTAAGAATGTTTTCTGGTTTGTTCCTAGTCAGAGATGAAGCTACTCTGGAGTAGTTTCATCTATAATTCTGAAATAAACTCTATAACACTGAGTATTCTGGTTTGCTCCACAAGCCTACATAAAACCATGCTGGCTTTTAATTAATTTAAGACTCAATTTGTAAAGCATTAACACATAAAGGAATCTTTGTCTATTTCTTTTTTAAAATGATCCCAATTGGCAAAAAAAGTTTTGATTTCAAACGAGGACTTTCGCAAAGTTCGGTGTTGTCAGAATCAAAAATGGTTCAAACCATTCTAATAATGACTATTTACAGAAGAGATGGAGTGACTCACAAAAAGAGCTTTCAAGCCAAACTGTAGCAATATATTTCCAGAGACCAGCCAGCTTCTTTTCAATTGTCAGCTGCTCTCTATGATCTAAAAGGGTTCAACTGCAGTGATTTGTAGCACTCTCCATTTTCATCGATGTTTCACAATTCATCAGTTTCAAACCTAAATAATACTGTATCCCACTGCAAATGTTCCTCTAATCTTTTCCTCCTCCAATGACCTGATCTGCAGAGCTACAGGGGTAAAATCCCCACTGTTCAGCACTAAATATAAATCCTGCATGAAACAGATGTCTTCCCTTTATCTTTTCCAATGCTTTGTTATTGCATTTAATGATCTATGATTTCCCTTATTTCCTGTCTTTTAATAACCAAAGAAGAGCAGGCAAATCCACTGTAATACACTGATCTCTTCGAAGTCTCCCATTTGATAATTATAGATAAAATGATGTTAAAGAATATGAAACCCCACAAGTTTAAGGGAGCAAACGTGCAATGTATCTATAATCTTATACTCCATTGTACCTTGCTGTTTATTATAACCTTCCTTCTTTGAATGTCATACAAAAACCCTGAGACATCAATTGGTGTCAAATTGTATTATTACAATTTCATGGTGTAATTCCTGAATATTGCTGGAGCTGTTTTAAACATTGGATATTTTTGGGTTTAAAATGCTATTTAAAGAAAGAGAGATACATCCAGGATGCATATCTCCTTTCCCAGTGCTCACCTCTTTAACACTTGATTGATATACTCTCCGGGTCTGATTTTCAAAAGAATTGAAAAAGGGAGGCAGGAATCTGAATGTCCTACTTTCCCTGAAATCCCTGTTATTTCCTCAGTTTCGTTGAAATTCTCAGCATATCCTACAGAAACTTTCAAGGTGTTGGCTTCCTTATCAATGCCAGAATTCACCACTTATCTGAGAGTTATCTCCTACCTCTTCTTGTTCTGTGTGACGGTGGGTTCCACAATAGCCAATCAGACTCTCATCCTTCAGAAAGGTCCTTTGCATAGGTTAAAGCTGGGCTTGAAACTTTTGCATTTCCTGGACAGAAATATGGCAAAGTAGAGAGCTGGATTCCTCATGTTCCACAAGCAGTGGGTGGGCTGCAAGGGGACTGGATTCGGAGGAGATACACAAAGTCTGTCTGGAATGGAAATCAACTCCCGCAGAAACCCCATTGGAGGGCACCTCACACTCTCCCTAATCTCTCCTCTTGTTCAGAGAACGAGGCTGCCGCAGCAAGTCATTTCTAGGTCCTTGAACTTGTGCCGCTTAGTATAATTTAGACACAAATTCTTTATCTATAGAACTCAGAAATTTACTGTGCTTCCTGTCTTTTTCTTGGAGTAAAAGATTTTCCTCACGGGCAGTCTGATCCTTTCACGTTTCAGTTTATTCCTGTTGTCTCTTTTACTCACACCCCTGTGACTTCATTTTCTTGATACCTTCTTCCCTGCAGGGCTGGGTGGGTGCTGAGGAAGCCCTGGATCCATCTCTTCTCCAAGCTCTCAGCCTGTCCCTGCAAGGCAGGGGCTCCAGCCCTGACCCATTGTGGCAGTCTCTCCACTGAACCTGTGTCACTTTGCCAATGACTTTCTTGTCCTGGGGATCTGAGGATGGACACAGCATTCCGGCTTTGTTGCGTGTCACACTGTGTCTCCTGATGTCTCCAAGGGTGTAAATTATTTTCTGCTTTACCAAAATGTTGTCTGAGCTATTTATTACAATACGAGGGGGGATTGCTTAGCGTGATTTAATAGTTCTTTAGATAACAAGTAAAAGAAAAGCTTTAAAATCTGGGGGAAAACAGCCAACTTGCAAAGGAAGTTTTAGAATGAGCGAATCTGGTCCTTCTGTCCAAGCTGAAGATGCTTTTGCCATAGTGCAAGCCCTTCTCTGCTACTGGCACTATCTGCTCCTCCAGGATCTGAAAGCAGCTACATCTTTCAGACTGGGAGCTGGTAGGCTGGACCGGCAGTTTGGGAAAGCACAACGTACAGAAGAAGAGCTTGATATATTTGCTGACATTTCATCTTTGTTCATGTATTTGTTGGACTGACAAATAACTATGGAATGCAGATGCATAAGGAAACCTTTTTAAAGAGAGCAATGAATCAGCGTTCGAGACTGATGTTGCATATGATGACAACTCCCTGGCTCTCTACGGCATTTCTCCTGTCTCAGGCACTGTTCTTTGTGTCATGTCCCATAGCTTGTTTTCCTTTACCTCAAGTCCCCTCTTCCCTAGTTATCCTTCACTCTAAAATAGTCTATTTACTCCATTCTGTTCTGTTTTCCCTTCCCTGTCGCCAGTGTCCTCCCTCTCACACAGATGCATCTTTAACATACAAAATTTTGAAAGTGGGAGCAATAGCTTGGAGGTCAACATCAAACCATTGAATATGCTTCCCTGAGGAGAGTCATTGTGAGCTGCACAAAGAGAGATGCATGTGAATAAAGACTCTGATGCTTCATTACCACTGCAACAGAATAATTGGTACTCTAATTTACATCCTCCCAACACCATCTATCTATCAAGATGTAATGAGATATTTAACATGTTGTTACTCTATGTAAGCACATGTTTTATACATAACAACCTGTTATCTGTCAGCTTAAACCAGCACTGTACAGTACAATTAGATTCCTTCCCCTATAATTATCCTAACATATGTCTGGGCAACCCCAGCAAAGACAAATAATGTGCACTGGATATAAATCATGACAGAATAAGGCCATGAACTCTTTTAGTTTGGTGTTTTATATTATTTCCCTTTCTTGAAATTTCAGATACTTAAAGACAAATGGATTTTTAAAATGAAAAATCTATTCATTTTTCTAGGAAGATTGCATAATACTTATAAATGCCTTCTCTACATTCTTATTCAAAAGGAATAAAATGAGCTATCCAGCAGGGTGGAATACAGATCAATATGTCTTTTCAATGGTTCCTGGTTTTATTTCCACTGAAGTCAGGAGGTGTTTTGCCACTCATTTCCAAGCGTGCACGATTAAGTCCAAGCTGGAATTTATATCAATCCTGTCTATCTCTTTTTTAGGTTCACAAGTACTCCAGAAATCTTTACATTCCACTACCTACGAGTAAAATGCACTCAGAAACGCGGAGTTCCCTCATAATCTGAAAGTTCTACCATCACACAAAGTCCTTCCAGTTCTTCCATTCAAATGGCTGCTCTTGCAAATAATCTTTCCCAGTAAATTTAAAGCAGGAACTTTTTCCTTGTTCCCATTAAAAGCTGGTTTTTTCATCGTCATGTACAGTAAGAGTTTTCTGCCTTCTGTGTATCTTTTGTACAAAGAACTGCAGTGACAGAGTACTTCTATTCTTACTAAAGGTGATGCACGACAACTTCAGGGGTAACTTAAAGCAGGATATTCTCTCCACCTTCCCTGGAACCTTCTACATGAGCAGAAGGTATCCTTGTTTGACATACGTAAGCACACCAATTTTCCAAAATGTTCTGTTACTTCAAATTCAAGAAAGAGAAAAATGAAATTGTTCAAAGAGAGCGATTCATTAAAAACATAATGAAGAATGTGCACTATTTTGAAAAACATTAGGTGGGAACAATCTCAATTGCACTAATGGGACTGTTCTGCTCCATAGACACACTGTAATATATTGACAAAGAGATTTTAACCCTCACTTTAATTTTGTTATTTTTTCTGCAGAGAATTTATGATTTTTTTTTTAAATTACACCAACTGCAGTTTAACTGGAGTGAAGGGAATCTAGTGCATCCAGTTCTTTCAGATTTCTCGTAATATCCTTTTCTGCTAGTTGCTTAGACACCAGCAAGTAGCAAACTGTTATATTATTTTATTTTCTTAAAAAGAAACAGCTTAGTTTAATAATAAATATAACCATCACAGAGGCATTACTTTTGAATTTTTAGGGACTTCAGAGATTAAATAATTAAAAAAATTAGAGTGGTCACAGTTTTAAACTACTTTTGCTATGCAGACAATAGCAGTGAATAAAACATTGGGTGCATTCAGCATGGAGCAGAATTGAGATAGGATTAGGCAAATGCTGTAGAAATTAGTGCCCATCCCTTTGGTATTTCAGATTTACATCTTAATTTCCCTTTCCTTCAGAAAATGTTCAGTGTATTTCCATGTGGTTTTGTCCAGATAGCATAAGGAGTTAGGGTTTATTTCATGTGCACAGACATTTTTCTGAAATACAGCAATCTGCAGCTATTTGATAAATAGGTCTGGAGGCTTTCTTGTGAAAATATTTAATTTCCATTTCCAATTTCAGATCACCTTACTGACACTTGATTTATTCTCCTACAGTCAAGACTGTTAGAGAGATTAGTTGTTTTGCCTATGCAGTAAGTAATTTGGAACAGGGCCTATAATTTACTCAATATTTGTATCACTTTCAAAATAATGCATTCTCAAATTGATTAACTTCTAGTCAGTACCGTAATATGAATGTTAAAACAGGGCTGCATTTCATACTAAATCAAATATTAGCCAGTATTCATGGAACCAAAATTTAATTCTGTCTTGGGTGAGTATCTACACTACAGAGTTCAAAGTTACAGTCATCAAATGTCTGAAAGGAAGCAGATCCAATACCTAACTGGGCAGTCGAAACAGCTCAAATTGCAACTATCAGACACTTATGATGAATTGCTCATGAATAAGCAGCAGGCTAAGAATTACTGACAGAAGCTATTCTGAGAGGAGTTTTGAACGAATCCTGGGAAAAAAAGAATCGTGCTCTTTCAATGACAGTTCACAAACAGAGAGTTGACATTTGGCAAACACATAATTCAACATGAATTACTCAGTCAAGACTAGTAATAACACCTAGCAATTATATAGTCCTTTACACATTCAGTGGATTATACAAACTCTGACATTAATTAAGTTGAACTGCTCTGCTCTTTGCCTTAAAATTCTCTTTAGCAAAAAACTTGGTTTGGCACACACAGATTTTCACACAGGCTGGCTGTGTGACCAGCAAAATCTCCATTTTTATGGGCAAAAAGAAACAAGGTTAAAGTCTGAGGTAAAAACACAAGGCTGGCTTGTCAGTTTACAGGCCAGCATAAATTAGGAATGATGCACGGTTGTGATAAGCAAAAGATGGTCTTGAGATTTCTCAGTCACTGCCCTTATTACTGGGAGGAGGAGGAGGAGGAGGAGGAGGAAGAGGAGGAGAGGAAGGATTTTTCTGCTGGGTTGGTACCAGCTGAAACCCCAGCAGCCAAGTCAGTGGAGGTAGGTGGTGCACAGCCCACCCTCGCACAAGAAGCATCACCATTACTGCAGGAAATATTTACAGGTTATTTAGTACATGAGCTATGTGTCAAGGCACTTCAGAGGGTCAGGAGACATAAACCCTTCATATGGACTTTTTTTCTCCTTCCCTTCTCCCGGCCTCCTTTCTCCCTGTAAATATAGAACTTATTCAAGAGTGTATATAAAAAAGCAGAATTGTACAACCCCTGAGTAAAACCTATTGGAAGAAAACAGGAAGGCTAATAGGCTTCTTGGATCCCACTCATAACTCAAGACAGTATTTTCTGTCATTTCTTTTAAGATTTCTATGAACTTAATTTCCTAAATATTGTCAAACTGTCTACCCTCTCTGTTCAGACAGATGATGTATGCATGAAGTTGATTAGTCTGTAACAAGTATGTCCTGAAATAATATCAGGCTGCTGATAGTGGTATAATCCAAATTTTGGAGGATGCCTTGAATAGATCAGAAATTATAAATTATTCTTAATACACTCAGGAGACTGATTATCAATTTAGAGAGATGATACATATTCTAAAGAGACAAAGAAAAATAAATTAGCCCCAGCATTTTTAGCTGATGGGGTTAGAAGGCAAACTCATTAGCACATTCATAAGACATTTGCTTATCTATACACCAGCCTTGTGTTGCTGAACAAACCTCCAGAGGATCCCCTGGTACATTTCTCTGCCTTTGCCAGTGGTGCCACACGTGTGGGGTTCAATATTGCCCTAGTTATTCAGCACTGGTGAGTAATCGATGTGCCCAGTAGCCACTCACTCATGTGTAGGAAAATCAAATGGTTCGGAGTCTTTGATCTCACTGCATTTCACTGCTTGTGTAATTTATAGGGCTGATAATTGAAAGTGGTACAGGTTCCTTGAGTTAAATTCTCTGCTCATTTTCTAATGTGCTTTGATAAATGAAGTAGGGTGGTAAGCATAATTACAGTCCTGGATTTGGATTTTTTTTCCTCTCTCTCTCTTTAGGATTATATTTAGATGTAGTGGCAGTACAATTTTAAAAAGATCTTTTCCTTAACTACCATATGCCAAGTCTCTCCAAAAGCTCAAGTCTTTTAGGTACAAACTCTTAGAGAACGTACAAGTTTCTGACAGACAACCACCTGCCATGTATTTGAATGTATTCATTATAAATTGCATGCCCCTTCTATGATTACGGAAAGTGAACACTCGAACTAAACTTTCGAGGTTTGCTAATAATCAATAGCTCCACCTTTTCCTGAAATGTCCTGCATCCACATCACCAAACTCATCTGTGCCAGATAGCAATTCCTGGCTCTGAGACATAACTAGAATATTTTGTGTTTTCAAAGTGAGATAATCTGAAAAAAAGGTGAAATCTGTAGTGCAGCCTCCTGGAGCAGTGCCTCCAGAGCAGGATGCCAAAGGCATGCATTGCTTGCCCTGCAGCCTGTCCTCGGGGTATGTGCTTGTCTTTGTAGGCACAGGGCCCGCTGGCATCATGTCAGGAGTCTGTCCGAGGCTAAAGGAGCCCGTTTTGGAACCATCTATTTCATGTTTTCTGCCTGGAGTGGACCCTGAAGCAAATTAGTTTGCCAGCTGTGCCTTGGCTTCCTCCTGGAGCGAAATGAGTGTACTCAGTGAGCGAGGAGCCTGGGAAGCCCTGGAATACCTGCACCAGGCACAACCAGCCCTGGGCTGGGGAGCTGGCTTGCTCAGCAGCACCCGGGCCCCTTAGGACAGATGCCATGTGGCCTTGCTGTTCTGACTCAGGGCTATAAGTGCTTCCATGGTGGAACAGATAATAAAATATCACCCACACCGCAGTTTCCATGACTATACGAGCTTGCAGAGTTTCTTATCCGCATGTGTAAGTTGTAAAAAGCAAGCTCGTTGTCACCCTCTGTGTAAAGCCCTGGGTTTAGTACAACAATTCTTATTGAAGGACATTTTATTCTCTTTTCTTCCTATAGCATGATTCGCCTTTGCATATTAAATAAGTTCAGGAGGAAAGGGATGGAATTGGTGAAGAGTACTGGGGCTCTGAAAAGTGGCTATAAGCATCAGAGATCTGCCTTCGAAGCACTAACCTGGCGCCACACCCTTTTTTTGGACAGCTCTTTCATCCTGCCACTTTCACAAATATTAAGAGTAATTACAATCACAAAAATAAAAACATCGACTCCTACACACCTGTGTTTTAAACTGCTGGTTAATATTTACTTAATTTTCATAATAGTGTTTAGTGGATTCACTTCTTTAAATGGATCTGTAACCATAGAAACAACACCATCATCTCATAACACATTCTTTAAAGTCACACTCTGGAAACAGCACATTGTTCCAACTTGTACTGTATACTCTGATGCTTTGGATAACAATGGCTGCACCCATTTGGCTATTGCTGGAGTTAAGTGGCCCCTTCCAAAGAAAGCACTTTTCATATGCCACTAAATGTCGCTCAAAACTTTTGTTAAGGCCAGTCTGCATCGTTCCCAAGGGGAGGAAACCAAGGCACAAGTATATGGGCTGACTTGTCTGCTCTCAGACAGAATTTCTGGGCAAAAAGAGGCACCAGAAACATATTTTCTACACTTCCAGGCAAAATACTCACTGGTCACCTACTAAGCAATGAGATGTCCTCTAGATCTTAGGTGAAAAAAAGTAGAAAAAAGGAAAAGATAAAAATTAGGATCTTTTCCATTCAAAGTCAGGCTGAAGCACAGTAATTCCAGAGGTCTGAGTGCAATGCAGTTTGGGTAAAAATTCATTCCAGCATCTAGGTCATTGGCCATAAAACACACTCAGAAAGCCAATGTGGGATTTCTTTTGCTTACACTGCTATTTGTTTACTGTAACTGTTGAATTTCAAATTTATGCTGATTCGAGAGCAGAACTTGACCTCTTGTTTTCATGCAAACATCCACCACATGAAAAAAGGAAAGAAGCAGTAAAAGCATCTGAAAGAAGCCAAATAGTTTCTCAACAGCATGAATTTCATATTTTGTTGTAAGGCCTCTCTGAAGGGTACAGTTGAGCTGCTTTTTGTGTAATATGACATATTTTTGCCCTTCCCCTTTTACTGTTATTCCCATTAGAATAGAGCGGTAAACATTTTTAACGACGATATGTTTTCACCAATTATTCAACAAATATAGAGAACATCAAGTTAGAGGAAATGAGGCATGAAGTACTGCAGGCAGAGTTCATACAAAGGACCACAGAGGCTTGAGAGCAGCTGCTGAAAGCCATTGTGCTAAAAATTCACTTTGAAAAAGGTAAATTTCTGTTCAATAGGCTAAAATGTTTCTAAAGGAACCATTCAAAGGCTTTTGTGGAAATCATTTACATTCTCATTGTTAAAATAATTTCATTTAAAAATATCTAGGCAACTGAAATGCCACAAGTATTTATATTAGTGGCATTTGGGCCTGAAAATGTGGAAATACAATTCAGATATCCATTGCAAAGGCTGCAGACTGTCCTTGGTTGCCTTTGCTTTGGAAACAGAGCATGTAGGGTAAGATACTCAAAGTTGCCTAAGACAATAAAACTACAAATTAGGCACTGAGACACCTGTATTGAGTTTGCATGGCAAGGTTTTGGTAGTGGGGGGTACAGGGGTGGCTTCTGTGAGAACCTGCCAGAAGCTTTCCCCATGCCTGGCACAGCCAATTCCAGCTGGCTCCAGGATGGATCCACCACTGGCCAAGGCTGAGCCCATCAGCAGGGCTGGAGTGCTTTTGGGATAACGAATTTAAGGGGAAAAAAGTGCCTTGTGCAACGGCAACTTCAGTCGGAGAGAGAAGTGGGAATAGGTGAGAGAGGAGTGGGAATAGGTGAGAGAGGAGTGGGAATAGTTGAGAGAGGAGTGGGAATAGGTGAGAGAGGAGTGGGAATAGGTGAGAGCACCAGCTCTGCAGTCCCTGAGGGCAGTGAGGAAGGAGAGGCAGGGATGGTCCAGGCACTGGAGCTGGAATTCCCCTGCAGCCCGTGGTGCAGCCTGTGGTGGGGCAGCTGTGCCCCTGCAGCCCAGGGAGGTCCCTGGGGGAGCAGAGATCCACCTGCAGCCCAGGGGGGACCCCACAGGAGCCCACCTGCAGCCCAGAGAGGTCCCTGGAGGAGCAGAGATCCACCTGCAGCCCAGGGGGGACCCTGAGGGAGCAGAGATCCACCTGCAGCCCAGGAGGGACCCCAGAGGACCCCACCAGCAGCCCAGGGAGGTCCCTGGAGGAGCAGAGATCCATCCACCTGCAGCCCAGGGAGGTCCCTGGAGGAACAGAGATCCACCTGCAGTCCAGAGGAGACCCCACAGGAGCCCACCTGCAGCCCAGGGAGGTCCCCACACGGAAGCAGGTAGATGCCCAAAGGAGGCTCTGACCCCATGGGAAGTCTGCACTGGAGCAGGCAGAACCTGCGGAGAAAGGAGCCCACGCTGGAGCGGATTTGCTGGCTGGACTCGTGACCCCACTGGGGACCTACACTGGAGCAGCCTGTTCCTGAAGGATTCCTGGGAAGGACACACATTGGAGCAGTTGGTGGAGGAACCCCACACTGGAACGGGGGAAGAGTGTGAGGAGTCCTCCCCTTGAGGAGGAAGAAGCTGCAGAGACGTGTGATGAGCTGGCCACAGCCCCTATTCCTGTCCCCCTGCAGCAAGTGGGACAGGAGGTAGAGAAATGGTGAGTGAAGTTAAGAAAGGAATCGTGGGAGGAAGACGTTCTAAGATTTATTCCTTATTTCTCATTATCCTACTCCGGTTTGATTGGTAATAAATTAAGCTAATTACCCCAAGCTGAGTCTGCCCATGACTTTAATATGGTGAGTGGTTTCTCCCTGCCCTGCTCTCCACCCATGTACCTTTCATTATATTTTCTCTCCCCTGCCCAGCTGAGGAAGGCAGTGATGGAGAGGTTTTGGTGGGCACCTGGCATCCAGCCAGGACCAACCCACCACACCACCGCAGTAAATCTCTTCCTTTCATATAATTAATCCTTTTTTAGTACCATCGCTTTTAATGAGACACAAGGAGTTGTTTATATTTTCTTGTTACCAGATTTAGAAAGTAGCACAATGATGTCTTTTTTATACTAATACACCTTCTGGCCATGCTGACCATGGACTGCCAAATGCCATTTCTGATGACTCATGCACATAACTTGTTATTCTCTTGCCTGCCTTTTCCTTTGATGCTCTGGCCTTTCAACTTTATGATTTCTCTGCTCTTCTAAGCCACTCTGTGTCCTTGTCTGACCCTCCCTGTCTCCAACCTCTCTGACTCTCATATTAGGCAACCTGCTTTCCATCATTTTAATTTTTTAATTTCTTTGTTTTTGCTTCTATTCATGTATGGAGTTTGTCAGACTCCTTTGGAGGGAGGTTAGTTTTCTTTACTGACAAGAAGCACAGTTTTAGAGCTGAGGATGCCATGATATTTATGAGTGCTGAATTAAAAAAAAAAATACAAAGGACCATAACATGTGATTGACAAATCCTACCTGAGTGTCAAGGAAGGGAAAGAAACTTGATGAAATTTGCCCTCTCCCCACTTATTTAAAAAATAAATAAAAAAT
>VWPU01005603.1:0-26995 GCA_013398955.1 Callaeas wilsoni | reverse complement strand
TCTCCTCTCCTCTCCCCTCCCCCCGTCCTTTTTTTTGTCTATTTTGAAATTTGTAATTAAGTATTTTTACTATTTTCACAGTAACATGGCTTGAGGTAAAGGTGGCATTAAGGTAACAGCCTGGTATCAGAGTTGTCAGTCCAGATAGGTTTAGCACTCCTGAAGTGGGGATTGAGAAACTCTCCTGACTATTCACATCCCACCAAAGGTGCTGCGGCACAGGCTGTGCTGGCATCCAGCTGAGGGGATGTTGCTCTCCAGTGACCAGCCATGCCCCGGGGAGCCATTTGCCAGGCAGCAAAAGTGGGGAACACATCTGAGCCACAGGCACCTTCAGAGGGAATGCGACATTCCCAGTGAGTAATGCACAGATACTGGCTTGTGATTTCAAGAGCACTGGCAGTATTTCACTACTGTGTGCTCCAGGCTTCACCTTCACAATAGCATTGAGTGGAAAGGGGATTGGTGTGTGATAAAAAATAATAAAACAAGGAAAAAAACCTTTTTCAGTCTTAAAATATGGCCTAGCAATGAAATGGTCATGTCACCTGACCTCCTGGTGTGGAGAGATTTGTGTTCTAGGTACACTTACCTAGCAGGAAGTTTGGAGGAATTCCAGTGAAACGGGGAATGTTGTGCAACATGCATGGCTACAGTTCCCCACCACTTAGAAGATTCTCGTGTTTAAACCATAGATCTGGAGCAATTCCAGGCAATTTGATTTAAAATAAACATCCTGGATGCAGTGTGTCAGATACTAGCACAATATTGTTTTAGTCGTTCTCATTTCTCCCATGGGAATAATCATTCCATGAAGAAGGAAAGTGATCTAATGAGAGAATTAACTCAAGAGCTTGAACATTGAATTAGTCACAGCTGTCTGAGAGGGGAACCAAGGCAAACTCCACAGAGACTTCACTGCATTTCCAAGGAAGGAGACTAAAAGAATAGTAGGACTCAGCAGTTGGTGATCAAAACAGAGGCAGGAGAGATATGCTTTGAGGAGAGAGACTTTCCCTCCCTCATTTCTCTGTGAAGATAAATCTCAGCGGTAGAGAATCACTGCAACTTTGTCTTGGAGATGTTGAAAGCTGCCAGATTGTTGAGGTCTGATCCTAATTGTGTCCTCACACTTATTTGAAGCAGATGATTGATTTCATAGCTTGAGTATTTTTCACTGTAGTCTAGAGCTGACCTGCAGCTTCACACGGAATTACATCTGCTCTTTAAGGTGACTGTATCAAAGGTGCAGGTCTTTTTTTGCCAAAAGGAAAAATGTGTTGTGCTTGAGAATTATCAGTCTTCAGACATGGGGGAATTCAGTCTTGCCATTAGTAAAGTTTGGCAGTGTTTCAAGTTGTAATCCAAACCCTAATGCTTTTTGGACTCTTAAATCTTCTTGTCTAAGTCTCAGTGTTTCCTTGGATAATAAAGTAGAGCAAACACACAACAGACATGAGCTGTCTGGAGCATGTGGCATTTTTTTGAATAATTCCAAGTTATGCAAACCTTTGGAACAGAAAAAGAGGAAGGAAAATAACCAGAAAAAGTGCATGAATTCAGGTAATTTTGTTACTTTTAAATTATATAGTCATTAGATATATACCAGGAGCATGTTTGTTCTCCTAGAACATATTACACTGGTGTTGACAGAGCTGGTGAGCTGATTTCATTGGGAAGATGGATAGAGTTAAACTCTGCCTGATACCCACCACATTCCACAGCCTGTGTGATGCAGTGGGGTCATTCCAGAAGCAGCGCCTCAGTGGAATGTGAGATACGTCACCAACTCTGAGTAACTGCTAGTAGGATGTCTGTAGGTCCTGCATCTGCTTGCTTGGTGAGTCAGGCCTTCCAGGGCTCTGCATACACTGAAGCCTTAAAAGATTAAAACTTCTTCCACAGTGTAACATTTCAGCTGTAAATGGCGTAAGTTGCTACTACGCATCCCAGCTTCTTGGCTGCTCTGCTGTTGCTTTGTCATATATTGTCCTGGATAATTTTTTTCCAGTGATTTACCTCTCCTCAGTGCAAGCATTTTTCATCTCCCTTTTTAGAATTTCACCTTTGGAGGCTTGGTCTAGTTCTTTGGATAGAAAGATCATTTTTATTCTAATCTCATCCTTCAAAGTGCTTGTAAAATCTCTACTTCATTTTTTAGGAAAACATAAGGGTTGACTGGATCAGAACAGACCCTTTAAGATCACTAACAGAAGATCTGTGTAACGACAACATACTCATAGTAATCTTTTAATACATATTTAAACAAGTATTACGGTGATTTCATTTGCACTTTGGTTTTCTCCAATTGCTTATCAGAATATTATATCAAATGTTACCAAAATCTTAAAAAGCCAGATCTAATGTACAGCTTTCTCTTTCTGTTTGGGCTGGTTGTCTCAGCAAGGCAAATTAGCCTGTTTGACATTATTTGTCTTCAATAGTGCAATAATTATTTTTTGTATAATTTCATTATCCTTCAAGGTCCATGGAAATGCATTGTTTAGTCATTTGTTTTGGTTTTTGGATGCTCAGGCTTTTTTTGCACTATTTTATTTCATAAAAGCCTGGAGCATCAGACTCAATGATCTTAAAGGTCTTTTCAAACCTGAACGATTCTGTGATTCTATAATTTTTGCACAATAACTTTTGCATAATAATTTAACATAATAACTTTTTCTGAGGATTATCTTACAAAGTGCAGCTCCATTTGCAATGTGAAAAAAGACTCTGCAACAGAACTTGTCTGTGCTAGTCCTAGTTCTGCAATACTTGCAGTGATCAGATAAGTCTCTTTTTGACTCTCTCCCACTGACACAGTTGCTTCTCAGTACTTCTTTTCCTCTCAGGTATATTTTGAAGATTAATGAATATTTATAAAATGTTTTGAGTGAAACCTGCACATGAAAAATGCAACAGAAGTTGGAAATGTCATAATTACTGATGTTCATTATTTTTTAAAAAGGAAGACTATATGGCAATCAATATCCATGGAGATATATGAACCATAAAAATAGAGTGAGGACTCTAAAGGTACTACAGGACATTGTGGCCTCAGGAAGAAAGCCTTGCAATGGTGCAAGGAACAGTGGGCAAGTTTTGTTATTGAAATATATGCTGGATGAAGCATTTGTATTACAGAAGTATGATGGAATCCTTTTCAGTCTGCAAGTAATTAAGGATAAGGTTCATCATTATCATAAGTAATATTCATAATTTTAAAGCAGTAGGCTAAGATAACATATACTAAAGAACTCTAACAGATCTGTCACGAGAGGTCTCATTTGTAAGAAAAGCTGGCATGTCAGTGAGATTCCAGAAGACTCACAGTATTCTGCCAATGTTTAAGGAAAAAAAAATTAAATAAACAGAGCAATCAGGATGACCCAGCTTAGCTGGTTAACATGACACCAGGCCCAAGTAGCACAGTACAAAAGTTGATTCTTAGCCAAGTTGTAAATAAGTCAATAATTGGCAATAATTTTTATTTTTATCAACACTGTCTTGTTGATAAGTCCAGTTTAATTTATTGATAAGGGTTTTAAATCTGTTTCTTCAGATCAGTGTAGGAACATATTTCCCAACCTTTTTCCCAAAGCATTTGACTACCATTGTGACATTTTAGTAAAGATCTTAGTCAAGTCCAGTGTCACTAAATACGGAGGCATTTCAGTGGTCTGGGCCAGAGTGGCTCCAGAGGCCCAGAAGCCCATGTGCTTTTGGGCTGTGATGCATAGAGGCACCTGCCTAATCAGGCAGCCTTGGCTGGGGATGTCTGCAGCCACCAGTAACTTGGATCTCTCTTTTCCCTGGTTACCTTCACAGTGTATTGATGTGATCTGTTTTTTAGCCATTTGTGTTATTTTTCATTTTACTCTACCTGAGTTACCTTAGTCTTTCTATAGATTTAAAATACCCACTGATAGCATTTCTGAGCATCACAAAGGTTGTTTAGGGTGTGAATTACTGTGTATATAAAGCACCCAGACAGAGCAAACAGTGGCTTAAGAAGACTGGCATATTCATGTGAAGTTTTTGTAACACAAGCGAGTGCAAAGCAATGAGCCTGAGAGCTAAGATCACTGTTCACACTTCTGGGATCGGGGAGCTGTAGAGTGCAAAACTGTCCCATAGAGACAACTGAGAAGTTCTTGAATTTTTGTCCCAGAAAAGAGATGACCTAGAGGAAATATGGTAGCTTTGCAAAATTATTTGGGTCACAAAAGAGTTAAGTGTTTGCTTAGGGTGCATCATGAGTGAGTGGGAATGTTATGAATAGGAGCAAAATGGTCTTTCTTGGTCCTTTATCTTGCTGTAGGGACCCAATGTTCTTCAAAAGCATGCAGTAACCAGTCTTATGGGTTATCCTGAAACTAAGCATGGAGGAGTTGTTTGTTGAGAGTGGTTTCAAGAGTAATTTAGTCAGAGCAAAGAGAATAAAGTGGAGTGGGAAGAAAAAGAGCAGAGACACGGGCAGAAACAATTGTTCTATACTTAACAAAAAATATGAAGAAAATGTTTGTCCATTTCTGTATCCATTCTGTGATACAGAAAAAGTTGGTGTTACGGAATTGAGAGAGGATAATTAATTATTGAATTTTGAGCATAGCAAAATAAAACACGGGAAAAGTTCTGCTCCAATTCAGGTGCAATAAAGAAGGACAGGAAAGAACAGAGTTAGTGAAATAGGGAGAGAAAAGGAGCTTTACAGAAGACTAAATTCTTGTTCTTTCTTTTCTAACAGTAGAAGTGACAAATTGAGTTAGCACAAAATACAGATGTGGCAAAGTACCATTCTGAAAACAATTCAATGCTGGTAGGAATTAGTCCATTGTTAAGTGTACTGAGAAGATGGTTGGAAGCAGAGCATGATCTAATGGGTTTAGCATTACTATTGCAGCTGCGTGAGACCATTCCAGTAAATAAACAGCTCAGTGAAGAAAGTGTGTTAGATTTTTAAGATTCTCCCAGTTAAACAAGATGTGCCAAGTCATTGTTTTAACTGTGGAACAGACCCCTAAATGCTGTAAGGCAACCAGATCCTTTGGAAGCACCAAGATGATGCTGATTTTCACAATTTAATAATGTGATCCCCAAATTCAACCCTATTCATGGTTTCTGTGGTGATGGCATTGCAAAAGGCTGTACAGAATGGCACAGACCTGTCCACTCTGCAGTGATGTCAGAGGAAGTATGGATGCATAACTGAAAGCAGGATTTCATTCATCTTTACCTGACAAATCCCTCGGGGACTGGTGCAGTTTTTGTTTTTAGTTTGACTGTAACAGTGATGCTGGGAAGCGGAATGACTGAGGCTGTCCCTGACACTTTGGTTTGTCAGAGATCATTGTGTTTGGAATAATTCAGTGGGAATAATTTCACTCAAAATTATGCTTTAAACTGATACCGTAGGAGACTTTTTTCCTGCTTTTGCTTAAGGTAAAAGCCCTGTGCAACAGACCGTGCATGCTATGTACTGACAATATGTGGATCCAGATATTTATGTAGTACACCATAAAGCCCTGTTTTTAAGATACAAAATAAATACATTTTCAGTGGTCAGTAGCCAGGCTCACTGACCTATTTCTGACTGAAGATTTCTTCTTTATCTGAGCAGACCCAGGCACAGAGGAACTCGTGATAGGAGTGCTGTGTGCCTGTGCTAATGAAGTGTTTGGGTTGAAGATTTGGTGCATTACTGGCAGGCATGACCTTCCAGAGGTCTCCAGTTCTCACTGTTCCGCCTTAAGTCAGCAGGGGCTGCCTGTGCCTCTTCTCTTTGAAAGTCAACCCCTAGATGTTTCCTTCAGGCTTGTAGCTGTTCAGTTCAAGTCACAAGATTATACCTGTGCTAACCTGTCTGGAGCTTTGGGATGCAGATGCAAAAACATCAGAGAAAGATTAATACAACCAGCCACTGATTTATTATGTTCTAGAAAGGAAGGGATAAAGCAGGCTGGCATGATGCCTCGAGCCCAGCCTCCACGACAAATTCTCTTGTCCTGACATACATCCCCTAGCATTTATCTTGTCTGTTCACCTTTCTCTTGCTTTAATTTCTCAAACTTCAGGAGTTTATTTTGACAGGCCTGCTCCTCGCTGCTGCTGCTGCTGCTGCTGCTGCTGCTCGAGCTTTCCTCTGAGCTTTTGGAGAGGAGGTACTTGATTGCAATCGAGTCCTTCTTGTCCATTTGCAAGCAGAGGCAGGAGGATTCGCTCACCTTAAATGACTCCCCCCACATACTCAGGCACATGTCAGTCCCATCTGCATACATCTGTGAGTAAAATATTAAATGCCTCAATTATATTTAAATAGAATTAACATCAGTTCGTATCAAATTGATAAACATTTATCACTTTTTAAAAATAGGTACCAGGTTGTAAAAACGTTGACTGCAGTCATTTACTGTCTTGCTGTGTGCTATGCTTTGTCTCTTCTGAGATGTCTGAAAATGCTACCCAGTCCCACAACTGGCAAAAGTGATTTGCCTGTTTTGAAAGCACGTGGTTACACAAAATGTAGGGATCGACAGCTGCCCTTTGTTTCCACCCTGGGGCTGACAGCCCAGCAGCTCTCTGGGGCTGACAGTTAAAGCTGTGTGAGAGAACCTTTACAACTTGTAGCATGTCAGGACACTCTGACATGCCTTGAAATCTGAGTAGTGCTGAAAGTGCCAGACAGTGCTTTGAATTTAGGAATCTTTTTATTTACAGGCCAGAGACAGCCCAGTGGAGTCACAGCTCCGAGGGATCTCATTGTGCCTGCTGCAATGTACTTCATGGCTGGCCAGGACCTCACAGGCAAGGGGAAGCAACATAATTTAGCAACTGCTTGAAGAAAGTAAGTTTTTGTCAAGCTTCCAAAGTGCTTTTTCCAGTGGGGCAATGGCATTTCTGGCTCAAGAAACTGCGAATTGCAGCTTCTTACCAAGTGAAGCTGTTCCGTTCTTGGTACTACAGCATTTTTTGAAGTCCTGTGTCATAGGACCTGTCAACCACACAACAAAGGTACTGCTTGTTTGCTGAGCTCACATTGTGACAACCTTCTGCCTGCCCAGCTTGGGTTTGTCTAAAGAATATTAGCTTAAGAGTTATCATGTCCAGACACAAAGCAGGCAGTATGTACACTTTATCTTGCCTACATTTCTCCCACGTGTTTGTGGTTGAAGTTCAATCTTTTCTGTTTCTGAAAAGGAAACTTCAGGTACTCCCAGAAGCAATGCTAAGAATGAGACTGGGGATGGGAGTGGCGGCAGGAACAGAAGCCTTGGAAATGAAGGAGTAGGAATGTTAGTAACTGGAACTGTGGGCCAGGCAGCAACTCCACTGGGCTCTGTTGCTGACTAGTTCACCTTGACCACGTCACCAGCATCTCTCTGATGGAAGCTGTGTTTTATCTGTAATAGTACAAGTAGTCCTTGCCCATGATGCTGATTCCTACAGTGTTTATCTTACTGCTGTAATTCCTGGATGCTCTGCTGGTTTACCACCATTACCAGCTCATACAAAGATCTGACAGTGTGAATCTCAGAGCAGGTGCTCTATCTTTGTGTTGGGATAATTCTGCATGGAAGCTCTTCTGTAGGCAAAAAAAAAAATGATTACAGATATAAGTCCATTATACAGAAGTGAAATTTGGTATATGTAGTCCTTCTTCTGCTCCAGGGATTTTTGACAACAAGTTCTTCCCTGTGTACCCATGTGCAAAACTATGTTGACTTTTGCCTTAAAAAATTATTTTTTATGAATAATACAGAGTCCATTCCAAATACCCCCAAAGACTCTGTAGTCTGTAAAACAGCTTTTTAGCTCATACCATCTCTAGCCAGGGCTTGCACCATGGATGCTGCAGGTGCTGGAGAAGAATTATGGAAATTTGATGGTGCACTGGGAGCAGGGTCAGAAAAGGAAAGCTCCCTCCATCAAGTTCTTTCCTTGTGTTCTCAGGGCAGGCAGATCTTAGCTCTTTCTTTCCCACTATTCCTGTGATTTTAAGTAACATTAGATATTTTCTTCCAGCTCCTGTGCAGTTCCAGGATTTCTACCTGCTTTTAGCTAATCATTCCAGAAAGTATTAAAGCCTGTCACATGGGTTTGTTTAGGTCTTTATGCAAGAGATATGGTTACACCCTGTACTTGTGTCCCACAGGTTCTGCAATGTGTTTGTGCTCTTCTACTTGCTAAATTGGTAATTCTCTTTTGACCTTCCTCCTAATTCTGCTTAAAAATCAGACCATAATCAGAATGCTGCAGCAAACACATGGAGCACACAGCCTGTTTACCCAACATGTCCCTAAATTACTGCAAAGGATTCTGACTCTTTAGCTTCTTGGAAAATGTCCTAGTCTGTGCATTAACATTGCCTGGGGAGCACCCAGCTGGGAGAATAATGACAAGGCTAAAACTGGCCATGGTCAGTTGTGCATCATTAATATTCAGCATTTGTTCTTTATTCAGCAGTTGTCCCAAATGGGCCTTCGAACCACTTGCATATGTCACATGTAGAGCTGCTGATTGCTCCTCTGTGTGAAAAAAGTAAGGATCTGTCTTCAGTGCTCTCACATGTGAGAACCCTTCCATGAGCTGAGTCCAAACCAAGGCAGTCTAGTGTTTGTATATCATGTAATTTTCATATGGGAAATGTGTGGTTTTTAATTTCTCTGCAGAAATTTCATCTTTATGCTTACTTACCATGCAAGCCTATTTTTGGTGAAAAACATGGGCAGTTTAGGGTGTGGTTCCATTTAGTTAAGGAATAGCTGTGCCTGGCTTCAAGTGATAAGACCTCGGAATTTGCTGCACATTTTTCCCTGGTAAATGGTATATTTTCTTTAAGAAATAAGTGCAAGGGAACTCAAGGTTAAAAACTCCTATCTCTGAAACAGGGACAGTTTGAACAGAGACTGGAGATTATTTATGGAGATTATAATTTTGTTTTTCACTTCATCTGGAACTACTGATGATTTAGCACATCTGGGAAATTAAGCTGTAAGTTTCCACAGCCCATTTGTTTTTGGCCACCTTCCTGAGTCTGCTGATTAGTGTCACTTTTGCAAAGCAGACAGCAATCCAGCACTAGCTGGACTGTGTCTTCCACTTATATCAGTTGCTGAACTGACTTCTGGAAGTACAGGCACTTGAATTGAATTCAAAATAATCAATCTGCAAGTTTTACTACCAGTCCCTAAGCACTTCACTTAAATTTTGTTTACTTCTGCAATTTGGTTAGTTTTTCATGGACTCAGTGAAATTCAACTGTTAAAAATACTCAAATACACTTTTGAACTGTATTATATCGCTCTGATGCTAAACTTACTTGAGTCATTAGGAAAATCCTACCTGACTCTGGAAAGGTCTGTGGATCAGGTTCCAGGCAACCTTGCTCCTGTAGGTCTTGTCAGTTCTCATTTTATACACTTTTCCTCATAAAATTAGTTACCACAACCATTAAACATTCTCAGAAAGATGGGATGGAGAAGGACAAGGTAAAATAGAGAAAAGGGCAAAGATACCTAATAGGCAAGAAAACCTTAAAAATTCCTTAGTGGTGTGGGAATTTACATTCCAATTTAAAAAGACAGAGGTGTATAGAGCCCCATATTGTGTAAGGAACCTTATGAAATACATCTTAGTGTCTCTATAGGAACAAAGTTCATTTATCTTTTAGTTTCTAAATCCTACTGTGGTTAAAATAGCAGTGCTTCTTGAACTTTTGTTTCACAAGTGGAATGAATAGTGATTAATTACATGTATATCTATCTAGAGTAAGTGCTATACGTAAAAAAGAATGTTGGAAAATTTATGTACTTAAAAAGTCTGATGCAGGAATGGCTCGAAACTGCTGAAGTAAAAATAATTCACCAATGGCATTTTACTCCCATATATTCAGGGAAAAAAAAAGAACTTCTAATGCCGTATTTTCTGCTTCAGTTGATCAGGTTTTCTTACCTCACTGTATGGAACACATTTATTCTTACAGTGGTTTTCTCCACTTTCATCCCGCTCCCAGTCCGTCAGCCAGTTACGAACACATGTGGAATCATCTCTGCAGGCTTCATACCTTCATGGAGATTAGTGTGGAAGATACAGTTACTTCTCTCACATTTTTCAGTGGACTCAGATCCAAAGAGGTGTCCAGGGGCTCTGTTAGTAACGTGGTGTGATTACAGGGCAGCTTAGCAACAGATCTTCAAGCAATGTGCACATTATCTTAGCTTGACGTGTTCATAAACTCCGAGCTGGCCAGGAAGACCTAAATTCCCATGAAAACTAAACAGTTCACTCACTACCTTTTACACTGACAGACTTCGCAAAGAGCTCGTGTTGTGGGTGTTTTCTGCTTGGTTATCTGATGTTACTGAGTGGAGGAAATCCTGGAAGGGAGGGAGTTTCATGAATGCTGCTGTTCAGTATCATAACAGAGCATAGGTACGCTAAGGGTGAACTGTCACTTGAAGGAGATGTGGGAAAAGTTTGTATTTATGAATTAATACGGGACAAGAATAATGATGTTTCCCAGGCAGGGGAGTTGCTATGAGGAATGTGCACTAAAATAAGCAAATTCCACAAAACCCAAAATCATGTAAACTAATACGCTGTCAGATTCAGAATGACATTTTCAAAGAAGTTAAAAGGAAAATTAAATATGAGAGTCCTGTAGGGTATAGGTCTAAAATCTTAAATTTTAAGTTATTTTTAACTTGTAAGTGGTAATGTAGAAAAAAGCCTATAAATGGCCTGGAATGAGTAGAGTTCTGGCTGGTTGATGTGATGAGAGATCTCACGACTTACCATTATCCTACATAATTTCCTCCCTTCCACTTCTCTTTTATGTTGTACTTTTTGGCTCTTACCTTTCTTAAGGACCACTTTCCACCAATCAGTTAACATCTACTTAAATTTAGTCTCATTGGCTTCTGGAGGACTATTCATACCAGTAACTGAGAGTGCCAAAAAAATGAGGCACAGCTTCCAGAAAGTTAACATTTAGCATGGTATTTGTAATTAATGCCTTTGGATAGATTTTCTGTTTGTCATTTTTAATCTTCAGGGTCATGTTTCAAAACTATTTTGATATCACGAGGGCTGCAGCCTTACATTTTTAAATGAAATATGTGGGTTGTCATGTGGTCACAGAACAACGAGAACTGGACATTGCAGTAGATTTGCAAATGCAGAAAGGTCAGAAGATGCATATTTGAAGAACCTTCACATTGGTTTTCTGGGCTTTTTGGAGGGAGAAACAGCAATAACAGATGGAAGGTAACCAGGGCCTGAACTAAACAGCTCAGGGTCAGGAGGCATGTACTCTCAATGGGTCCATCCCTGAATCTGCTGTCAGACATAGGGGCTCTGCTGGAAATAGAGGCTAAAATCTGATAAATTAATATTCATGCTATGCATCTGGTTCCCTCAGAAATCTGAATAAAATATATTTATTAAAGTGTTTATGTTTTTATTCACCATTATTTATTGGCTTCTCAGATGAAATGTTTCCTAATCACGATTATTACCTGACTGTGGTTTGTTCTATAAGCAGGTGACAAAGCATAATTCTATTGTTAGGAGTTTTTCTTTATCCCAATGGAAGTAATTATGAAGTCAAGTTTATGAAAAGTCATGATTTGTGAAAAGTCTTATTTCTGCTGTCCAGAAACCCGTAAGTTGTTCCTTCAAACATTAATTAAAACCTGTGAGAAATGTAAATACTTACAAAATCCTCCCTGAACATATTAGTTTCCTATGTACAGTGAGCAGCATATTTTTATTTTAAAGCCTTTTTCCGTGTATTTTTTATAATTATCTTTTTCTCTTTTATAGGGCACAGGGCCCTTTGACAGGTGAATGAGAAAATGACTTGTACATTGGTCTCTTTCAAAAGCAATAGTTTAAGGGCTAGTGAGAGCAAGGAATCCTAAAACAATAGGAAGAAAAGGAAGGCCCCAAGCTAGTCAGATGAATTTCTTTTAAATTAAGTCACTGCTCATTCAGAATACTCTGCGCATTTCTGGCCACAAAGACATACAGTATGCAGCAGGCACACTCACAGTATGTAGAGAAAGTAGGTCACATCACCAGCAGTGCTACAGCATGCTAAAGGGACTCCAGTGAATAGAACATGAAAAAATGTTACTTTAAATCACCAGAAAGAGTGGGAATTGTGTCCAGGCTCTTTTCTAGCCTCAGGTCTTAAGCAGGGTGAGGGAGTGGGTCTGACACTGGCATTAGGCAGGCACACAGAGCAGCATGCAGGGTAATGGGCCATCGGTACATTTTTGATTCAGGCCAGGCATCTGTGACGCCAAAAGGAGCAATAGATCATTGTTCAGGACTTGTTTAGAGCAGATCCTCTCTCTGCCAGGAGACTTTATACTGGAAAAGGGTCAGTTTTTCCTGTGCAGCAGCTCTCAATCACCCCACGATACCTTCCAGCAACAAGAGTTAAAAGTGTTGTTTACCTGCAGGTACTGGCAGTGCCCAGGGAACACTGAGGATTTTGCAGTGTAATATTGACCCATGATCTACACTTTGCTATAAATCTCATATACACTAAAGCTGGCTTAAACTAGTTCATAGATGGAGACTAAACTTACAGCACACATTTTCTTTTATCTTTACATTTTCACTTGATGTAACAGTTTAGTAAAGACTTTTCATGCTACTTGTTTTGAGACACATTTGTTTTAGATACTGGTATTTTATCATTTTGCCCATTAGATCTATTCTAGAGCTCACTAGCAACTTCAGTGCTTTAATATCCAAATGCAAAATTTGGTTCTGAGCTTTAAGATTCAGAGCACTGAGGGAAATTCAAGGTCTCAGTCTTTATCTTCAAGGAGGTCAATAATCTGGATTCAATTTAGAAGATTACAAAAAACTTAGCAAGGAAGACTGCACATGACAAATCTGTTCCTGAGGCACATGAAGTTTCCTGACACAGAAATAAAATTCGTTGCTAGAGAAAGCTCTAGGAAAGCTAAGAAATACATCAACCCTTCTCACTATTTTCCATTACAAATCCAAGCTATGCTTCTTGTTTCCTTCACTGGCACAAAGCAATGGAGACGTGTTTAAAGACAAATCCTACCAAAATTCTGCACTGCATACATGACTTCGCCCTTGGAGGGAATGGAAATGGATCCACATGTCAATAATATTCAAGTTGTATAAGCACTAGGGAAGCACGGCAGAGAGCAGCCCAAGAGAACCCTGCCATGCCCTGTGCTCTGTGTTTTCTGTACTTTTAAGAAAAGCTCTTTTATAACATTTTAGAAGTATCATAATGGTTTTCCATGATTTTCAGAGCGGCCTAAGGGATCCAGACATTCACAGTCCATTACTTTCATGGAAAGCTAGCACTTATAATCCTATAGTGTGAACAGAGCCTGTGGTGTTTGTGCTATGCTTCACACACACATCCAGACAAGTTACTCCAGTGACTGGGCACAACATTCACAAGGTGCTGACTGAGTTTATGTGTCCCATGGTGATGTTATTTAAGATCTAACATCTCAAAACAGGGAGGGAAGGACAGAGAGAGGGAGGGAGAGATATATGCTGGATAAGTACCAGTGGAAAAATCTCAGTACCCTACATGGATATAATATTCCTTCCTCAAGACTAAGGAGAGATGGGTGCTGGGTTGTCCCATCGTGTGCTTTGCACTCAAAAAATAATGTGATTCTCTGATGCTGTGTTTTGGGAAACAAAATTCAATGCTATTATGCTGTTCATTGCTATTAATAATTTTAGCACTGCTTGGCTGCAATTGTCTGTAATAGTCAGGCTTTTATAAGAGATTTTAGAGAGTGTGGTGAAAGAAGGGAGAAGGTCAAGGGTGCAAAATTAAGGAATGAAGCTAATTTGTTACATTAATTAGTTGAAATTCCATATGAAGTGACATCTTTCCTGATTTTGTAGTGCATTTTATACATACGAAACAAATGTACCACATCATGATCTAGTATTCAGATTGAGAATGCTAACTGCGTAAATGCTGCTTCACAGATGTGGACTTTTCAAAGGTTGGGCAGGCCCTGGCTGCTGCCAGTGCCTGTCAGGGTGGCAGGAGCTCCTCTGTCACTGCACTGCACTGCATCCTCCCCCAGAGCACGGCAGTGCTGTCCCCGAGTCACTAAACTCATCTTAGTGTCTCCATCCTGCATTCACAGCCTGTGTCATTATTGTTTTGGGGGCAGTACCTTAGCAGAAGGAAAAGCAGAGACAAACAAGAAATTCAGAAGCAGAACAAGAGAAAAGGTGGTGCAACACCACTGAATCATGGGCATATTAAAACTAAATAAAAATACTGTGATTAAGAAGCTGAACCTACCAGTCATCACAAAAGCTTTGACACAATGGAACAGCCTGAATAGCAGCAGTGTCGTTGGGATGGATCCAGCGAGCAGCATGTGGAGAACACCGGTAAAAGCACTCGATTTTCTTTGTGAAATCTTCACAGCTGTGGTGGATGAGAAGAGCCACAAATAAGCCTGTTTCTGAGCATCCAGGTTACAGCCTCAGTTTTCTAGGCCTGCTTTGATGTGGATGCAATACTACAGATTAGGAGAAAAACAGAGAAAAGCATCCTTTGGCCCTGTTAATGCCTAAGCTTGAAACTCATTCCTCTGGCATTGTGTACAGACTCTGACGGTGCAATTACCACAACCAGCTACAGCCCAAATGTTTCCATGCATATTTCAGCCCTATTTGTGTAAGCCTTCCGTAAACTTTGGAGTCCTTGAGTTTTCCTGGCAACAACGATTCTAGGCAATAATAAAATGTAGTTTAAAACTATAGTATAAAACTTTGTCTGTGCTGTAGCCTCATGGTTTCACTAATCTTTAGATTTTTCCCACAGCCCAGATGAAGTTACTTAAAATCGCATACTGTGCTGCTCTCCTGGGAGTGGCAGGCAAGAGCTGTTACTTTTGCACATCTGTTTTTGCTTAATTGTTTTGTACTTTCATCTCTTTATTTCTATAACTTGCCATGTTTCACAGCTTTAACATCTAACGGGGTACTAAAAATCTTAATTAAGGAGACATTCTTCATGGTTACAAAACCCACAGGACTACAAGAATTTTTATTCTAAATTTTCAGATGTTTCATTTCTGGACTCTTTTGCTTTTTTTTTCTTTTTTTTTTTTTTTTTTTTTTTTTTTTTTTTTTTGTGAGCTTTAATAATCTCGTTGATGTGCTTTCTAAACAAAGGAAGAAGCCTGGACTCTATTCACTACAGATCACACTCACTGGTGGGTGGTGGTTGGAGAGCTGCAGAAATGCAGGGTGGTTGTCACCTACTGGGTTCATGACTGGTTTGCATTGCTAGATCTGGTTCTATACTGAAAGCAAATTTGAAAAAAACATAACCCTGTTGTGAAAATATGGCATAAATAGCGTAGACTTAGGGATTTGTGGGTTTGTGTGAGAGAAGAAGAGTCAGAGGTTGGTCAGGTATAGAGAAAAGGTGATGGGAACTCGGCTGGGTGACATAATCTCTAGGGTAATCTAATGTCCCTCAGCAGCTGCTGGCTGCTCCAGCCCAGATCTGTGGAACCAGGACACAGAAAACATCAAAGCTGACTTACGATTTACTGAGCTGCCCACATCTGTTCCAGTAGCTGTTGCTTACTTTAATTACCGGGGAATGAGCCAATTGCTCTGTGAAGTCTGCATAGCAACAGGAAGCTGTTGGGAATAAAACAAAGATCTTGCAATAAGTGTTCCTTTTTAACACTGTATTTGGAAGACACAAAATGTAAGATGAATCTATTTTGGACCATAATATGATACAGTCTCTTAGTACTAACTAGAAGATGTACTCAAGCTCTAACAATTTTGGGTGTGAAAGTAGCAGTATAAATGCTAGGTGAGGTGGTCTGGCATAAACAGTGCTTTGTCAAGTTGTGCCCAGAGAGTCCCAAGAGTTTTACCAACGTTTTGCCTGATGCCACAGCCCGAGGGGTACTAACTCTGAAAACTACCAAACATGAAAAAAAAGAGTTGAAGAATTGTAATAAGTGCTATACTTTGCTTACAATAGAATTTTGATTTCAACTTTTCCCATTTGGTGTCTGCTACAATTAACTTTTATACTTAATTACAATTACAAAATAATCTTTGCTGTAAACATTTTTAAGCAGATGGAGCTACAAGCAAGGCAAACTGCACCAGAATTTTGAAAAGAAAAGGAATGAAGTCAATGAGAATTTTACAGCTGACTTTGTTAAGACCCAGAATCTTACTCTTGGTTTGCATGCAGCAAATTGCCAATGAAAGAGGCTTTTCAAATAATGTATACTGCATCTTAGATATTTTTGTGAAATTAGGGGAACTGCCAAAACAATTAGTGTGTACAATGCTGTACTTCTTGACCATATTTGGAAAAAATTAAACCACTCTTACATTTAGAGTACAGAGTGCACTCTTGCATATTTGGCTCAGGACTTGGCTTCGGTTTTTGGGTGTCCCCTTCCAGGCATCCATATTGTTGGCAGGTGGATGATGTTATGACAACAAGGAGGGTGACAGCAAACCTCAGCATTGTTCTTCAGCTCTTTTTCCTGTATGGAGAGAAGACTTCATTTACATTCTTTATTTCTAGGAGAACCCATAACGTTAAAAGGAAGGACTGCATTTAAAATACTACATATATAATCAAATAAAATATGCTCAACAAAGATGCACACAGAAATACTAAGACACATTCTCCCTTCCTATTTGCTTATAACTGAACACTTACGCTTCTGTTACATATTTCTGAGGTTTGGTGGCACATGATAAAAGTCATCAATAATTCAGGCTATGTATGAAAATGTTATAATTTTCACTATTTAAGAAAATTATTTAAAATTTCTTACATTGAGCTGAATTATTTTTTAATCCTTCTGAAAGACATTTACATGTTTCACTAGATTTGAAGAAAATATTGATTAGTTCTAAAAGCTGAAGAGTTTTTTTGCACACTTGGAATTACACATTAAATACAGCTGCAAGTGAGATAGTAGTGTTCACCACCTGAGCTGGATAAATTACATTTAATACTTGCCTTTGTTGAAGCTATGCTAATTTATGTTTAAGAATTTGATCTATTATTTTCTGCCTCTTTTGTAGTGTTTGGTCAAAAATGCAAGATAAGAATGTTTTGTCTTTATGACTAAAATTTCTCTAAACACAGGCTATATATTAGTCAGCTATAAAGATAAATCTAGAGCTTGTTACATAAATCAATCCATTATTCTTTATACATGTTATTAATTTAACCCTTCATTCTTTAGTTAATATTCTTGTTAACTTTTTGGAATAGTTTTGCCTGAATAGCACTGCAGTTCTTTTATGTACCTAGACTTTTCAGATATAAAGAACAGCTTATACAGAAGAAGAAAACTATCTCTTCAGTTTCTCAGTAATGTCTCACCTCTTTTGCTTTCCTTCTGGGTGATACTTCTCCCTGGAACAGGAACACAGTAAATTGCTTTTCCCTTTTTCCACTTTATATACACACCATCTGGCATCAGTGCTCCAGAATTTGTTTGCCCTGGAAGAGTTCCTTGACCCTTTGGAATGCTAACACAAATTTATCTCAAAAGCAGATGCAATGACCAGCACATAATGCCCTTTTATTGCTTGCAAACGTCGACATGATAAAGAGGAAAGTACAAACATGGGTTAGAATTAGAAAAACAATAGCTCTCCTATATTTAAAATGCCACTAACCCCTCCTGCCTGATTTTTCAATGATTCCTTGTGTTGTTAATTATTAAATTAATTTCTACAACAGTTTCATGGAGCTCTTACCACGAATTCGGGCTTCAGTGAATTCAAGACATTAAACCCTTCTTATTTCAGCCTGACTGGCTTAATTCTGACTAATGGCTTGCCTTGTTACATAGTAGTTTTACTACATTCCCTGGAAGACAGTCCATGTCTCCTGAACCCCAGTTCTGTGCTCTCTCTTCACAAGATGCCTTCCAAACCTGCTGCTGTTCACCCTGGTTGCTCTACCTGTCTCGTATGTACCTTACGACCAGTCTCACAAGCACTACAAGAAATGGTGGATTGTAGCACTGATAGGGGCTCCTGATGGGATTTCACTGGGAGACCTGCCTTCTGCAAAGAGCAATCACATCTCAACAGAAACCATTGGTTAAGGTAGACATGGTGATGATAAATTGTTGCACTCATTTTCACAGATTGTCTTGCTGTACTGTAAAGAGTGGCACCCCTCAGTACCTTGCAATTATTTATATACATAAGGAAAGCAGCATCTGTTGGTTTTGTGTTTTAAATAGAACACTGATTTGTCAGATAATACTCTGAGGCCATTATCTACTAACCTCTTTTCTTGAAAATACAAACATTGGCACAGTAGAAGAGTGGTATGATTCTCAGTGTGCAAAGGCACGAGCATGATAATAAAACTATAAGCTGTAAGCACTGATTCCTATTCTAGCTCTAGTAAATGCCTCAAGGTGAAAGCGTTGCTGACCTAAAAAGAGCCTTTTCCAGATCAGTGGAAACTGAGTAATTTTTATGTTCCAGAATGAATTTAATTAAGGCAAGTTTAGAAAATGAATTTAATTAACTCAAGTTTAAAAAGGCCTAAAGTAACTATAGGAGAAAATGAAGTAAATCTAATGTCTTATTACCTAGGCTTTCACCTCATGTGGCTTGATCCAGTGTTGGCTGAAATTCATGGAGCTCCTTGCTGCTTTGCAAAGTAAAGGATTTGTGTGTGCTGCTCAGCACTCAGATCTATGCATTGGTACAAAATAAAGACCAATATATAATACGAACATCCATTTTCAACACTGTGAGGAGTGGAAGGGCTGGCCAGCCTGGTGAAAAGCACAGAAATAGTCCATGCTCTGCTCCTCACTGCTCGGTTTGTGTGAAATACGTGGACACTGGTGAGGTGTCAGCATGCCAGGAGGTTCTTGTAATGCCTCTGCTCACTGAATTGGCATACAAATTATATTAAGCTATAGGAAACTGGGATCGCTTTCAGGCTTTGAGTATGAGCCAAATGGGACCACTTGCTGGGAGATTAGGCAGAGTTTCTAGCAACGGGAGGGAAAATTGTCATATGTTTGTGATTTCCCACACTTGGCTTTGGTTAGCAGTACATGTAAGCAGGCTCAGGCTAAGGAGATTGTAGTGATCTTGGCTATACATCATCTCCTGAGAAGTGAATCTCGATTCTTCTTTTCTAAAAGTATTCTCTGCCAATTGTTTTGTCTGATGTTTTATACTGGGACATTTTTAAAAGGAATTTTCTTACCTCTTCCCATACTTGAAGGGTCATTTATCTTCATTTGTTAAAATTTAACTTACTTTCAAGCACTCAGTGATATTCTTGTACTTGTAAGACTCCTAGTGCCATTTCGTTTTAACTTTAATATCAGTACCCTGTAACTTCCATTCATCTCTTCAGAAGCTAGAGTGATGATGTTGAGGTATTGCCACAGACAACAATTCAGGCACCATGACAATAAATTATTATCATCTGATGATCTAATTGGTACTGGCCAATGGTGTTAGCAAACCCATGCATCTATTCCAAACCCCAAAACACTGCTACACTGGGTCTCAGGAGTCATCTACCTGAGCAATTTCCTTCTGGAATGAGCCATTGGCAGAAAATTAAGGAAGAAATGCTTTAAAAATATAGTTTCTAACTTCCCAGCTTCTGGCAATCAGTTTAGTAACTGATGTGAACTGCCATCTCCTAACTCAACAGAGCAATTTCTGCTTTGTGAGTCAGATCTCTTTAATGACTGCAGCAAGCTTTCATGCTTTTATATTCTTGGTAACTCTGCAAAGCCGATGTGGTTAAGGGAAAAATTGTTTGTGCTTCCAACCAGTGACACTTGCCAGATCCATTTCCCTTCTTGGCACCCTGAAAGCGTAATAACAGTGTGACTGGAGGGAGACTGAGTTTCAGGAGTGTAAATTAGAGCATTTGGCCTGTTACAGCTTTATTAGACATGGCAGTGTCTGCTAATGAAATTAATCTGTTTGTTCCTCATGTCTCAGCGTGAGTCTGCATGCTCAGAGGTTGGAAGTGTTTTTCTTGTTAACTGTAACAAAAAATGTAATTAGGAGCACAAGTTGTTATCTAATTTAGTGAAGCTCCTTAAATGCAGAACTGCATTTAAAAAGTTGCAACAAGAGCACGTTATTTGATGATCAGTGAAGTATATAACCTGGACATTATGTTAGACTTTAGAACTCAGAGTTTGTCTTCACAGGTCCTGGTTGAATGTATCATGTCACAAGTCAAGCTGAATGCCAGGGGAGACACTCCAGATGGACTCAGTCTGGCACTTCTGACTCTGGGAAAAAAACAGCTGAGGTCAAATCTTAATGCTACTGAATCTGAGGTGTGATTTGTTTCAGTTCACTTCAGTGGGGATGGGATTTATCCTATTTTTTTTCTTGGTGTAAGGAATACATCACAGAACGAAGTAAGGCTTATTTGTTTTATTTGAGTACACAAATGCTGCTGAGCTAGTTCTCCAACAGGGCACAGGAATGACAAAAGCACCAGTAATTTTATATAATGAAGAGTGAGTCAGTGGTGGGTAAATGTAGATATTTTAATGAATGGTAGGTTTAAAAAGAAATCACAACCCAAACCAACAAAATTAGAATTGTAAAAATGTCATTTTAAGCCCCACATTAGGCTTTTCAAAATTAAAGGGGACAAAAACCTGCTTATTCCAGCTTATTACTAAGTTGAAAGCACCTCTTGAAAGCATAACAGAATGCTCTTCCTTTGCCCTAGTCTTTCATTTGCCTTTCACATTCTGCTAGTCTGTTACTGTGGGGTTCCTTGAACCACTAACAACTACTGTTAGTTTTTCTACAAAGAAGGGGCTTTGGTTTGGGTAGCTCCTGACTGGTGCGAAGGGGGCTCTCACAAGTGACAAAGAAAATCTGTGTCTGGTTTGACCTATACTCCAGAAATAACCAGCTGCAATCATGTTTTGAATTTAGACCATTAGTATTTGATTGAATATTCTATGATCACTTACGAATGATGAATTTCCTCTTAGGGGAATGGCAATACTATTTTTTTTTTTTTTAAATTTACACTTGTGTTATGGGTATTCATTACTTGAATAGAGGTAATGCCTAGATGTGCCTGCCTAGAGTTGTGATGTAGTGTTTTAAAGTACTTGGTGCCATTACTGGATTCTGGATGGCCACGTCCCACAGCCCCCTTCTGTGCCTTGATCCTGTACTGCCCCTTTCCCTCTGCTGTCCTGGCACAACTCACATGGGATTGTGCACCCAACCAGATGGGGAAAGTGATACAGCAAGAAGAAATCTAGTGCTCCCCCTGCCTCCAGTATTTCTGTGTGAATCAGTTTCAGTTTATGGCACAGCTGAAGAAGAGTTTTGTTGCTGAAAAGGGTGGTATCACACTGAGAGACACACGTGAGGGTAGGACTGGCAGTACCTTCAGTCAGAACTGCCAGCCTCCGTGCCCCACCGTGTTGACACTCTGTGTTGGTTTTTTTTTAATTGTTATGTTGAACACCATGTAATCAAAATGAAGAGCTGACAGGTCTATAGAGAAAACAAATAATGCAAGCACAAGGTTAACAGTGAGATCATACTGGTCAGCATATTAGAAGGCAGTGACTGGAAACCACCAGATGAGTCACTGCTGAGCTTTTCCTGTTAGCATCCCTGCAGGGATGCGTGTTAAGGAGGACACAGCTGAAGCCCACGTTGTCTCTGATGAATGGCTCCCATACATGCCATATTAGTCTTAGATAGCTTGACTCATTGTCCTGTGATGATTCTGTGGTCAGAAAATTGACCACAACACTCGTGAAACAGGTGGGGTTTTTTGCCCAGTACCTTTGTTTACATTGTCATCTCTCTCTCTGCACCTCTCAAATGGCTCTGCTCCCTGTTGTATCAACCAAGACTTGTTTTTGCTTCCAAATCCTTTCTCAGTTATCTATGCCCTCTTTGACTGTTCTCTTTCAACACAGACACCTTAAGTCTCTTAAGTATCCCAGCCTTCACAGCACACCTGTTGGATTTCTATGGCTGCTGGTTTGTATTTGTCATCTTCTATTTGGGAGGCGTTTCCGTAAGTAACAGTAGAACCATGTGTAATCCTCCCCTTGGCCCTTCTTAAAGCTCATCTTTGTGTGCCACAGAGAGAGTGACAACAGTTAGGCTCTGAATCTACTCCTGCTGGCCAATCTCTCCCCCTTTCCTAATGTGTTTCTCTTTTTGGACCTTTCAGAAATAGACACAAATATACCTATTTTTGTGCGTATGTAATTTGTCCCCTGTTCACACACGGGTAGTGGCCCTACTGTGGCAATTGCTGTACAATCAAGGCCAAGCTGACAGAGAAAACAGCACATTCACTGGTCTCTTCCTCTGTTTAAAGCTCTAATGTGTTTGATGAGCTGTTAACTTAGCTATTGCACTAAGCTCTCCTGATACTTCACAGCCATAATTTTTAACTTCTATTACATATTTGCATATTTAGATCTTCTACTTCCTTATCAGATGTAAATACGATACCTAGAACGAGGTTAGAGCAGTGCAAAGCTGTCACATTGACATACTGCATCACTGCAAACAAGAATACATGTCCCTCATGGTATATGAAGAAGGAAAATAACTACTGGAAAGCAAATCATGTCCAGTTATGACTGGAATTTTGTTATATCTAGATCTAGTAATTGCCATCCAAATGTCTGCTGGGTTACTTCATTAGTCTGTCCCTAAAAGAGACTAATAGTGGTAGTTTCCAGTGAAGATGCACTGGAATAATATATGGTATAATACACTTTAATGGAAAAACCTGCTAGTAAGACATTTCTTCCTAATCCTCCTTAATTCAATGTTTAGTTTGTGCCTTGACGCATGACTGTTTACAACCTTCCTGTAAAAAGTCCTTACGTAACTATGAGTAGTTTTATTAATTACACAAATGTCTAAAATGGACCTTCTTGACCCTGAGATGAGTTCAGCTGGTCAGAACATGGTGCTGATAACACCAAGGTTGTGGGTTAAATTCCCGTGTGGGCCATTCAGTTAAGAGTTGGACTTGATGATCCTTGTGGGTCCCTTCCAGCTCAGAATATTCTGTGATTCTGAAATAGCAGACCTTGCTAGATCCAGATCATGAGTAAATTTTGCATAGATTGTGTCAAGGTCCCAGACTTACTAATTCTCCTGTGTTCTTTTGGAAAATCCTTTGTTTCTTACCATTTCCCTGGAGCTTGGGGGTGGTGATGGGGAGCTGTACTCTGTGGCTGCAGTCCTGTGCTGTGCAGGCAGCATGCATTGCCAGCCTGGCAGAGCTGGGATAGAGATCTTGAACTTTGTTTAACAAAATGATGCTTCATTCTATAAGGAGTACTGGGTTAGTCTCAATCGAAGCTTTGCCCAGCACGTCTTGCTGGCTCTGTGGGACTACTTTGTTACCTGTATTTTTAATTTTGCTTATAACTGGTATTCTCTAATTGTATCATGCCGATTTTTTTTTTGTTTGTTTTTTTTTTTTTTAATCTTGAAGAAAGAATGCTTTCACACACATGGAGTTGGGGAAGCAGGCAGGAGTCACGGTGATGACATGCAGCCTGTTAATTACTTGTCATTACTGACATTCTGTGCAGGTACAGCACCACATGCCGCAGTCCCGTGCCTTCCTCCTGCCTGACTGCACATTGCCAATTGCCAAACATTAGTATTCCAGTGTAAAGCCCAAAACTTGTCTGTGAATACCATTAGAACTGGGTCACTAACAGAAGGTGCGTGACAGATTCACATGCAGAACAACCAAAGCCATTTCCTCTGTCTCATACAGAGCACAAATACTGAGAGGGAAGGCTCTGTGTACACTGTGAGTGGAATGACAAATGACAGGACGCAGTGACAGACTTGTTTGGTGGCATTAGTGATGCAGTTCTGCCTTGGAAACTGTTGGAAGGAGGTGATCAGCTGAGTTATGTGTGGCGCTGATTTTGCCAAATGGTCAAATTTAATAGGAATTCAAATGATTAAGTATTTCATTTTGAAGACAAAATTCTCTTGCTCAGCAGAATGACTTCTACTGTTTAGCATTTTCTATTCTGTTTGGAATAAAGAGGTTTTAACCTCACAGCTTCAGTCTGCATCTCTCTCTTCCAGCTCCAGGAATTATTGCTGTAGCTGCGTGCTAAGCAGTCATAAAAATGTTGCAGAGGAATTTGTTGTTCCAGAAAACATGGAGTGAGATCGAGTAGACTCTGTTCTGCCGTACCAAAGTCCCTTTAAACCAGCTAGAGAAGAATGGAAGGGAACTTTTCCTGATAGTATCATTCCAGCCACCTTCTGAATCAGAAGAGCAATGCTGAGACCATTTTTATATGGAAAAAAAGCAAGATGGAAGCCAGAGAAATATCTGGAACTGCAAAAAGAAACTGCATTAGCTGAGTATCAGCACATGAGCTACAGAGACTGTCTGTGGTGCCCTGCTCTGCGTTAGTCAGTCTAGATAATGTAAAAATCATCCCCTTTATAAGCCTTTATTCATTACTCTTCTGTCTTTTTTTGATGTGACAGAAGATTTCTGGAGACAAACATCATGAGCATAGATGTGGCACCATACCACGCTCTGCCTCATTCATCTGTACCCCTTTTGTCTGCCAAGCCTCTCATGATTTGTTCACTTTTACTTAAAGCTGGGAAAAAAAAAAAAGTTCAGAAAACTAGCTCATATGAAAAGAAAAATCAGGTCACTCAGACTGGTCTGCAGATTCAGGTCATATTCAGCGACATGTTTAAATGGAAAAAAATGTGGGAGAATCAGTAAAATGAGGAGTATTTTTCCTATTCTGTTAACATGAAACCTCACTGTTCTTTTGTTTCAAAAATATTGGAAAGACATTTTGAGTCCAAAATACTAAACGAGGATTAAACAGAGAAGGAAATGAGCCAGAAGCAAACCAAACACAATCTCTTCACAAATAAAATGTCCTATTAACCCCCAAATGGCTTTTTCATTTGGAGAGATGAAAGACATTTTTAATTTTTTAAATTAAAATACAGAACGAGGAGGCAATTATTTGCAATTCTGTCTAAAATGAACAGCTGAAGATTTGTTTCCAACATGTTTATTTGTTTAACATGTTACACAGGTAATGTTATCCACATCCTCATTGTGACTTTTCTTCCTGTATGCATGAATTCCTTTCTGGCACATGAAGCGAACAGGTGTGAGCCAGAGCAAGGTGTCCCACAGGCCATTACCAACAAATAACTAATTGGCATCCAAGCTGCAACAGGGCAAAGATCCAGCCAAATTATGACGAGGCACTGTGCCATCCTAATAGACTCACATTAACAAGGATGCCAAGATTCCATAAATTTGCATTATTTACATTTAGTTAGAGCAGGATTCCCAGCTGGGAAGTTCCACATGGTTGTCCATCCTGATCATATACAATTATGATGGAAAAAGACCTGACTAATCCAGCATCCTGAAATGGTTTTCAGCAAGCATTTAAACATTAATAATTACTTAAAAATGCTCCCACTCTTCTACCTCAATAAATCGTTGGGAAGTGTATTTTTGTTGTCTTTGTACAAAATGAAGAAAAAATTTATACAATTAGATTTCCTGGTTGAAGATGTATAAGCCTTTTCAGCTTGGTAAAAAGGGAAAATGAGTTTTTCTTTCTGCAGCAGCAGCAAGATTCCTGACTATGTAACAGGGAAGAAAAAAACCCCAAACTTTGAAGTTGCTTATGTGAAAAATGAATGCAGAAACTGGTAACTTAAACCCTCAGGAAACAATTGGCAAAGACAAAAATGCCAAGAGGGTGTGAATTACTGAGATGAAACACAAGATGATGATAGTCTCTTTTTACTCCTTGAGGTAATGAATCTCTGAAAGTTTGTCTTTTCTACTGAGAAGATGGTGAATTACATCTTAATCCACACCCTAAGAAGTGGAGGGGCACGGCTGGTGAACATTCTCCTGCAGCTGGTGACCATTCTCCTGCAGTTCAGAGCTCCTGTGGAGGGATGCGGGATGCCCAGAGGCTCTCCATTCATCCGAGCACTGCGAGCCTGGGGCTTGGATCCCACTGTGTCCTGCTGGAGGAACACTGTGGCATTTTTCCAACGCGACCGTCTACGCGCAGCACCACTGGGAAGGTCCCGCACTCACTCGAGATTTTCAGGGATGATTACGAGTTTATTGACAGGGAAGCTGGATTCTGCTAGACATCTGAGCTGACCCCAGATCACGATGATAGGGACAGGATGACGCACAGAAAGTTCTATCTGAATATGAGGAAGAACTTCACTCTGTAGGTGACCACACTTGTACAGATTGCCCAGAGAGATTGTGCAGTCTCCTTCCCTGGCGATAATCCAGAGGCGTCTGGATGCGGTCCTGTGCCTCGTGCTCTGGGCCGACCGTGCTCGGGCAGGGAGGCTGGAGCAGATGATCCGCCGTGGTCCCTTCCAGCCTGACTCATTCTGTGATTCACAGAATCGCAGAGTTGTACAATCACAGGATCGCGGAGTCACAGCACGGTTCAGCTTCGAAGGGACCACGGTGGATCATCTGCTCCAGCCTCCCTGCTCGAGCACGGTCGGCCCAGAGCACGAGGCACAGGACCGCATCCAGACGCCTCTGGATTATCGCCAGGGAGGGAGACTGATTCTGTGGGACGCAAACGCTGCCCTCACGCCCGCGTGACACTGCGGCACGGCGCATCCTGATCTCACACCTCCGGGCCTCCTCCTGTGAGGCAGCCCCGGCACGGACGCAGAGGCTGTTCCGCCCGGAGGAACGAAGCCCTACCCGGAGCCCGGCCGCGACACCGACACCTACCGCTACCCGTACCCCCAAGCTCGGCCGCCCGCCCGCCCTCAGCGCCCACGAGCCTCGCTCCTCCTCCCGGCCGCGAGCCCGCTGCTCTCGCGATAGCGGGCGGCGCGCGGGGCGGGAGGGGGAGGGCGG